>JAGKTI010024782.1:0-14235 GCA_018397915.1 Birgus latro | reverse complement strand
GGGTGCAGAAGTGGACATATATGAATTGACAGACTGGTGAGGTGAGAGTGTGAGTGAGTAGGGGTATGGGTGGGGCATATGCGTGGGAGTAGGTGAGAATGACAGTGCAAAAGAGGGTGTATGTATTGTTGTGTGCAGGCGATGGAAGGAGAATATACGAGAGTATGGATCAGTTGGTTCGAGGATTGTGTGGGTAAGATTGAAAGTAGGAATACAAACGTGGGCTACTGTGTGTGTATATGCGACGATGGAAGACTGTGCGAACAGAAAGAAAGAGGAGTTCTGGTAAATTGTGGAACAGTGCATGGAAACGTTTGAGAGGAGTGAGGGAGTGTTTTTGATTGGAGATATGAATGGAAATGTAGGGAATGTGAAGGTGGATGGAGCAGTTGGTGAGTAGCATGTGCCTGCAGAAGTGGATGAGAATGACAGTGTTCTTGTGGACATTTGTGCAGGAAAGGGGTTGGCGATAGACGATACCTTCTTTAAGCACAAAGGGATCCACAGGTATACGTGGCGAGTGATGAGAAGGGAGGGTGGTGAACTGAATGAATGGATGGCAATGATTGATTATGGGTGTGTGGATGACAGAATGAGATGTTATATAGTGGATGCAAGAACATAATTACAGATGATGGGGGAGTGAACTTTCTGATCACCACTTGGTCGTGGTGAAAGTCAAGGTGTACAAGTAGAGTACAATCGAGGAATAGAAGGAGAGAAGGAAAGGAGGAAGTAGTCCAACAAGGAGGGTAGAAAGGTTGCAAGAGGATTAAATGAAAACAGAATATAAGAGAGCAGTGGAGGAGAGAATGGGTAAATATGATTTGGAGCAGATGGTTGGGGTGGGAAGTGTGTGTAAGGTATTCACACAAAAAAAACCTGAGCAGCATGTGATGTGGTGTGTGGGGTGAAGAGAAGACGAAAGGGGGTGTAAGTGTGTAAGGAACAGGATGGTGGAATGAAGAGGTGAGACAAACTGTGGCGCAGAGGAAGAAAGCATATAGTGAATGGATGGGAAGCAGAGACATGAAGGAAGTTGAGAGACGGATGAGAAAGTTATATGTAGAAAGGAAAGGAGAGGTGAAAAGATTGGTACAAGAGAGTAAGAAGAAAGTGGATGAGGGATTTGGAAGGAATTTGAATGACAAGTGGAGGGAATGTAAGAAAATATTCTGGAAGGAGGTAAAGAGAGTTAGACAGGGTGATAAAGAAGTTAACAATGAAGTGAAAGAAAAAAATGGTGGATTGATGGTGGAGGAGGGAGAAAAAGTGAGCAGATTGTGAGAACAATTCAGAATTGTTAAACATGATTGGTTTTGGGGGTGTGCAGAGAAGGAATGCAGTGCCAGGAAACGTGTCACTGGCACAGGTGAAGAACGTTGTGAAGCGGCTGAAAAATGGCAAAGCAGCTGGGGTTGATGAGGTGTGTGGAGAGATGTTTAACTCTAGTGAAGAGAGCAGAATGAAGTGCTTGTTGGAGATAAGTAAAAAGGCATGGATGAGCAAAACTTTTCCAGCAGAGTGGAAAAAGGCTGTGATTGTATCCCTGTACAAAAATAAAGGTGAATGAAGTGAATGCAAGAATTATCGTGGCATAAGTTTATTGAGTGTGGTAGGGAAAGTTTATGTAAGAATTATTGTTCTCGCTCGCTTCGCTTGCTCGAACACCAAATTAAGTCACAGTTTGGACTGCCGACATATGTTCCCGAGCGAAAGATTTATCGCATCAGCAAGAAATGGGGGCAGGGGTTCGGGAGGAAAACTCTGTAGTACAGCAGCGAACTTTTTTTTAGATATCTGAGCCAATTTTGAAGTTACAAGAAAGATAAACACCAACTTGGAAATCACATAAAAATCCTCAATTATTTTCATTTCATAGGCAACCCGTAATTCCCAATAGTTTTTCCGTAAATCGAGGAAACGATTTTTGATAAAGCAGATTAGCATAACAGCCGGCTGCGCAAGAAGTAACGGTCTAGGGTTGCGTGAGTAGCGCAGCTGTATTTTCCGACGATTGCTGAGAGCAACCAGGTTTTGCCTTTTCAAAACAAATAATACGTTCTGTTTGGCCCTAGACCTAAAATTAATACAAGAGGGGCATTGGTTTTAGGAAATTTGAAGGAATATTTTTGGCTCTTCTAATAAGGTCATTTTAGTATTTTCAGATCAGGAAGTCAGAGGAAGATGATGAGCCATATGAGACAATATTCAGCACTGCCTGACTTGCTCGCACACTCGCTTGAACACGTTCCACACTTTCAGTATGGACGCCGATTACATAATTATAGAGAAAGTAAGAGAGAAATCAGAAGTCCTAGTGAATGATGAACAGGGTGGCTTTAGTAGTGGCAGAGGATGGGTTAATCAAATATATGCGGTAAGACAGATGGTGGAGAAGGCTTGTGAGAAGGACTATAAGGTGTTTTTGGCATTTATGGATCTGGAAAAAGCATTCGACAAAGTAGACAGAGAAGGATTGTGGAGGGCTCTGTGCATGTACGGTGTAGATGGTAAGCTGATAGGTGCATTCAAGAGTTTTTATGATGGTGGTGAGGCTTGTGTAAGGGTAAATGGGCATCTACGTGAGTGGTTCACGATCAGTGTGGGCGTGCGACAAGGTTGTGTGATGTCCCCATGGTTGTTCAGTATGTATAAGGATAGGGTGATGAGAGAAGTAAAAACACGAGTAATGGAGAGACTGATTGCGTTGGTAATGAGTGGAGATGGATGGAATATCTCAAATTTGTTGCATGCTGATGACGCAGTACTACTTGCAAATACCGCACAAGAGTTTGGTAGACTAGTACAGAGCTTCGCGAATGTCTGTGAGCGTCATGCCCTGAGGGTAAATGTAGAAAAGAGTAAAGTGATGATTACTGAGAGAGGAGGTGAATCCCAGTGTGATGTTACACTGAATGCAGAGAGACTGGATTTGGCGAGATAGTTCAATTATCTGGGTGCAGTGATAGAAAAGAGAGGAAAATGTCCAAAAGAAGTGGAAAATAGTGACACAAGGAAGGAAAATAGCTGGTGCTATGAAGGCCTTGATAAGAGACAGAGGCTTGAGTGCTGCAGCTGCACGAGGCTAACATGAAGGAGTGTTAGTGCCAGCTTTAACATATGGATGTGAGACTACGGTGTGGCATGAAAATGAAAAATCAAGAGGAAGAGCAGTGGAGATGGGAGGCTGAGGAATGTATGTGGAGTACAGAGAGTGGATAGGATACGAAATTAAATGATTCATGAAAGATGTGGAATGAGAAAGTCTGTGGACACCAGAATCGAAAAGAGTTCTGAGGTGGTATGGTCATGTGGAGAGAATGGATAACAATGGAGTGGTGAAAAAGGTATATTTGAGAGAGTTTGAAGGAGAAAGGAGACGAGGTAGCCAAGGAGAAGGTGGAAGGATGCGTATGTGAGGAAACGAGGTATGGAAGTCGGTGAGGCTAGGAGACTGACTAGAGAACGAGCTGGCTGGATGAATATTGTGAGAAGTGCATGATCAGGGATTTGGCACCTTTTTTTGACGTGACAGTCTCCGGATTTACCTTTATGAGTAGCTACAGAATGTGATGAATGATTTTGGCGTATCAGGCAGAGCCAGAATTCCGGAGGCTTGAATGATGAGTGAATGGAAGCGTGGCCCATTGGATTGGGCAAACTTCGGCTGTCTAGACGTTGCTACTCTCTACCCTGCTCTAGGGTGGGAAATGAGGTCCAGATGATGATGGTGATGATAATAATGATGTTAAACATAGAGAAAAGATGAAATGTGAGAATAAGTGGCTGGGAAATGGCTGGGAGAAGGAGGAAGATGTGAAGGGAAAAGAGATCAGTAGGATGGAAGTAGGGGAAACAATGGAGAGTCAAAACGGGGAAAGCCCCAGGAATTGATGAAGTATGTGGTGAAGTGCTGGAGCATCGGGGAGGGATAGTAGTGGAATGGATGTGTGTAAAGCCCCCTCTCGTGGAATGTAGGAAAATCCAAAGTTTGGTACTGTATTGAGGATATATGTTTCCACAAGAACTACACAGGTCTTAATCTCACCACGCCACTTCTGTATCTGCCAGCCGAGGCCGGCGGGCTCTTGTTCTCTCTCTCTAGCAAAAGACAATGTGTAAGCAGAATTCGAACTGTGTCTAGACTTTAGGTAAGGGAAAAAGGTCACGTAGTCCTACAACGTACTTATGTAGTACTTAGAACACATTTGCAGATTGCTGTTTACATACTACTAGTTTACAAGTGGTTACAGTTTTCTCTTGAACTGTAGAAAAATTGTGTCTCCTGACACAATGGGGCGAATGATATATAAGTAGTTTAGTTATACTGTGGGTGGAGAAATAAATGAGTAATATAGCAAGGGTGTAATGGGATAGGAAATATAGTTAGCTTCTTTCTACTGGGAAGTATAAAAATTAAAAAAAGACAGAATGCTGCTATGCAAGCAGCTGGATCCAGCAAAGAAGGAAATACAATATTTACAGTATATGACCATGTTAGAATTCAGTGAACTGGTACAATTGTTACTGGGTGTAAAAAATTAGGGGGTAATTAATATTTGAAGAAGCATGTGATATTTTTAGTAACTGTAGGAACGACATTGCCTAGTATTCTTTATCAGTTCACAGGTGAAGTTCATTATATAGGGTTAGAACTGAAAACTATAATAATACATGGAATAATGAACAAACAGTAGTTGATTACACAATAGTTGATTTCACAGGGACTGTCTTTGAGAGTGATGTCTCTTAGCCACTAACTAACGTCCACACACTAGTTATTCTTTTCTGATATCTATGGCATCTTTCTTTACGTTATTTATTCATAATTCAGTGTTTATGTCTATATCATCATTTACCTTTTCTTTGTTACTATTTTCACTTACAACCGGTTCATTTGATATCTTTTTCTCATCATATCATTTAATTTTCATTGACAGTTCTGAATTGGCATTTATCCACTTATTACAGTTATCTTTCCTTTAGTACCAAGTTACATGACCTTCACACCTTCAGCAGTCACATTGAGTGTCACTAAGAACTGCCAGTTTCAAGGTCTTGTGGTTGCTGCACTAATCGGGTCGCAGTGCGGGTCTCATACATTCTTCTAGTCATTCGCTTAACACAGCAGTAAAGTACGCAAATAGTAACAAAAAATTCAGTAAGAGAAATTGCCAATGGGGGAAACACAAAAATTGGTTATACTCATGAACGGTTAAAGGCTAAAGAAAACTGATCCATAGCAAAATCACTCTCATTAAGACTATCCAACGTGTGTAGGCTGTCTGACGTGATAGAGAGATTGTCAACAGGCAGGTGGAATGTCACATTAATGGCTTGAAAAATTTCATATTTGTGAGAGTGAAGTGCAAACTGATGACGTGTAGCATAAGCAACCACGGATTCTGATTTCACAGTACAACAATCAGGGGCCTTGTACAAACCCGCTGCAGATAGTTAACGAACAGGAGTTCCAGGACAAATGATACTAACAGGGATTAGGGTACTGAAGATGAACAATCTGATATGGTTCAGACGAGTATGGTGCACTTGGAACTTGGGGGCTGGAACGAAGGAACAGATGGATTGTACTGAAAAATTATGAACCAAGGCAGATTTGCAGGAAACAGCGCTACTAGGAAAGACTGTCAGAAGATAGGCAACACAAAATCGAGAGTTAGGTGTAAGAAAAGCACACCTACTTAGATCTTTGGAGGATGTGAAAACGACAGAGACATGATCATGGGACAGAAGGAAGTACACCGAGGAAACAGGGGCCTGTAACAATGAATTATTGAACAAGAATGGAAAAGGAATGATGTGGAAGAGATCGAATGTGTTAGAAGAACGAAGAGGGATTTGAGCAACAATTTCTTTAGTGAGGAAAGTGGCCTCAAGAACTTGGTAGTAGTGTTCTAAAGAGGAAAAGGAAAGCACTGGAGACAAGTCAAAAGTGGAGCGAGCCCATTCCAATACAGAGCAATCAGAGATTGGTACTAAGTCTGCAGTGACACGACCACTGACAGCATCAACTAGAATACAAGCTAAGGTAGTAACTTGGGAGAGAAGAGAGTACAGGGAGACTTGTAGACTGTCCATGTGTAGTTTGACATATAAAAACAGTTCTGAGACAATATTAGGTTTTGAGATCTTTGTTAAAAATTCCTGTGAAATTGTTTAATGTGTATGTGACGTTATTTAAATGGGTTGTGATCTTCTGTAGCATAGAGTTTTGAACTTTGATAACTCTATTTTGGGACTCTAGGACTCTAGCTAATTCAGCAAGGTCAGATTTGAATCCAGAAAGGTCACCAGTGATCGCTACACCAAATAAGCCACTTAGACTTTCTCCTCCAAGATCAAGGAGTCTATGCTTCACCCGTGAATGACCTACAGGTATTTGGTAAGAGAGGGTGCCATTTCAGTGGGAGTATTTCATCCTAACATAGTCTAATCTCTGGTAGATGGGTAAGTAAAGTGGGTACCAGAACGCATCTTTGTTGTGTTTCTCCGTGATGGGAGATAGAAGGGCCTGTTTCTCCTCAAGCTAGTGTGTGAAGTCGAGCAGGGCGATGGCTACGGCGGCCAGTGGCTCAAGGTCATAGCGCAAGGAGACTACATCTTCTTCCACCACTCCCCGCCTCCCGCCCCAACTAAAGCCCCCGGCCATACGACACCATCATCCTCACCCAACCCAGACCCTACTAGGCTCAGCACGTTGTTGACCCACAACGTCTTACCTGTAGAAAGAGTTTAAGTTAAAAGTGATGATTATGAAGATGATTATGATGAGAGTCTGGGGTGACAATTTTATGTAAGAGGCTTGTTGGCAGAGTGCATCTTTGCATGACAGTTAGTAACAGCAAGGAAAGGTGGCACTATCCCAGAAGGAGAAGAGGGATCTGAAGGGGTGTCAGAAGAAGGAATGTCAGAGGAAGGAATGGGAGAAGAAGAAGCATTTTCGAGTTGAGAAGAAGATGAGGCATTTCCCCGTGACTCCTCCAGTACCATGTCCCTTCACCTTCTTGGATGGTAACATCAGAGGCAGCTGCATGTTGCTTGCGTACCATTTTTACGTTTGAGAGAGCCAAATTATCCTGAATGTACTTATGAATTTTCTGAAAATTTAAGAGGTGAACTTTGACTAAATCATCATGATTGTAGAGAGGATCAGGCTTAGATTCCAACAAGGATCAGGCTTAGATTCCAACAAAGAATATGGCGGTGGCTGAATCGGTAGAGAGGCGGCCTGCAGTCCTAATGGACCCATGTTCGGATCCCGGCTGGGGCAGGGAACAGTTTAAGGATTTGAATTTCATAAAAGCAGAATCTACCAGATGACCCGCAGACATATCGTAAAAATACCCCCGCTAATACCAGTACAACAGTCCTGCATGAGACAGCCCTAGCATATATTCAAAATGGACGGTGGGTGTTAGCGCCGAAGTGGTGACATGTGTAGGTGTAGGAGGACTACTGGGCCTTGGGATAGGCCACTGCCCCCAAGAACAGGCCATGAAGCCTATGCCCAGAGTCGGACACGTAAAAAAAAAAAATGATTTATTGAGTGATCCATTAAATGATGCAGCCACCTGCAGAATCCACACATCCCAGGTGGGACTCTGATCTCCCACCATGTGACGCAGACTCTAATATTATCCTATTCTGGCACTCCACGTGGCCATTAGAGGCTGGATGACGGGCAACAACATTACACTTACTAACTCCGTAGTGATGGCAAATTTTTTCCAACTCTGAAATGTTAAACACTGACCAGTTATCTGCAGAAGGACTTCTGGAGTTGTGAAAGAGCAAATGACTGAATTAACAAAGACATGGGCAATAGCATTAACAGATTTGTCCCGCAATGAAGCCAATATCACGAACTGGGAGAAATGATCGACTGCCTCTAACAGATAAAGGAAGCCAGATTCTGCACGTGGTAATTTCTGAAGATCAAGGGAGACAGTTTGCCAAGGTCTTGACGGTACAGGGTACTGTAATATGGGAGCAGGTCGACCATTAATTCCTTTATTAGAAGCACAAGTTAGACATGCATCACAGTGAGCTTCTACAATCTACAACCTTTCGCATAGTGGGCCAATAATATGAAAGACGTGCCTGTCGTAAGTTTCTATCCTTACCCGGGTGTGATGTGTGAGGGATGTTGTGGATTAAATGGAGGGCATCAGAAATTAAGTTTGTTGGAGTGACTAGTTGTTTAACTTTGCGATGAGGCTCAACGCTACCTGTGAGTACAATCCTTTTGTAAAATAAGTCATAAATGAGGAAGAAATCAAACTCTGGAACTGGTAACTTTGGTGAGGAAGAATCATCACCAGACTCAAGAAAATATCTGACCTGAGACCATAGAGGGTCAACACGCTGGAACCCATGGAGTGTGTCATAAATGAATGCCAAATATACTTCACAAGCAATCGAGACTGTGGCAGCATAACGAGAGAGAGCATTGGCTACAGCATTTGACTTTCCAAGGACATATTCAAACGTTGGATTATAGTCATTAACAATAACTGCCCAACGTGCAAGACGGCCAGTAAGATTATGTCCTCGGAATAGGTTACACAGAGGAAGATTGTGTGACTGGATATGGGCAAGGTAACTGTAGATGATGTCGCAAAAATGTTTTAGGGACCAGACCACAGTGAGGGCTTCCCAATGAGTTACACTGAAATTCTTTTCTGCAGAGTTTAACGCTTGACTGGTATAGGCAGCAATACATTTTTTGTCCTTGGAGTCATCTTGCATGAGAACAGCACTGCGGCCCACTTCATAGCAGGGAAGGTTTAGGATAACCAGGGAACACCAGGACCAGGGCTTGTGCAAGAGCAGTTTTCAGGGTGGTAATTGCGGTACCTTGTTCATCTGACTGCATAAAAAGCTTGTCTTTCTTTAACAGCTTTTTCAACAGCGCAGGAATTTGGGTGTACCACTTGGTGAAAGGACAATAGTAGCCACTAATACCAAGGAAACTACGTGCTGCGTAGGGATGTTTGTCACTGCATTTACCTTTTTGTCCAATGTATGCCGTTAGCATCAATGACATGACCTAGGAACTTTAGCTTCATACGTAAGAAATGACACTTTGACTGCTTGATTTTAACCCGTCACGTCCCGCCTGATTTCCAACCCATGATACCCCAAAATCCCGAGCATTTTTGGAATTTTTTTTTATTGGCTCAAACATTCGCTTTTGGTGAGAAACATCGAAAATTCATAGAGAAATCGCGATCCTGTGCTTAAAAATGTTGATACAGGTGTCATGCAACCTTACGTTTTCCTTCTTTTTCAGGGTACCTGGCTAAAGAAAACTAACTATGGAAGGGTTAACTAATTCAAGCCACTTTCAATTACGTATTTATTTATGTATTTGGTACGAATTTATGTGTAGTAACAGACTATATTGGTTTTCACACATTTATATAGTCAATAGAAGCATTGTTCAGTCACCAAACACATCCACATATGGCACCTTCCTTTATGACATTACCGCCTCATCACTTCTGTTTGTTTCTTGCTCTAGCTTCTTTATTTCTTTGTCCTCCACCTCAGGAATCACTTTCACTGTGAATTTCGTTATTGGAGAGACTGTGGGCCAACATACCTTTACTGGCCAGCTTACTGCTAACAGGTGAATTGCCCAGTGTGGGGGGAGGGGGGGAGGGGGAGGAGGGTTAGTTGGGGCCAGGCAGTATCCCCGCTTGACAGCAGGTAGAGGAAGGTCTCCCACATATGCCTACCAAAAATCACCCATGAAACTTGAAAATTGAGCAAATTATGACCCTTGCAACTGAGCGACGTACCCATACGTCGATGTGTAGCTGTGACAAAACATCGTGACGTACCCATACGTCGATGGGATTCCACGGGTTAAGTCCAACTTGTTTGAGCCCAGTTAAAACCTCTGCCAAATTCTCTAAGTGTTCCTCGACAGAGTGACTAGCGATAATGACATCAGGATAAGCAAAGACTGAGTGGCCTATCATGTCGGTGAAGACTGACTGAATTAACCACATGAACGCTGACGGGGCATTTCTCAAACCAAACGGAAGTCTACAGAACTGGTAATGACAGGACGGGGTACTGATGGCTGTAATTGGATGCGATAATTCTCCCATTAATTTTCTACTTGCCAATGGTCACTCAAGAGATTCAGGGAGGAGAAAACATTTGTTTTCTCCCAAGGATTCCAGTAGATCAGTAAGCACTGGATTTGGGAACCTATCGGTAACAGTCAAGGCACTGCTGCGGAGATTGTTGATTACAGGGCATATCTCACCGCCTTTCTTTGGAATGAGGAATAACGGAGTATTCCATGGACTGTCAGAATGTTTGATAAGGTCGGATTTCAACACTTCCTGCATGTGACGATCAGCCTGTTGACACTGAGTATGAGGTAAATGATAGGCAGGGATATACAGTGGTTGAGCATCAGTCTGTTGTGTAATGGAATACTTTGCGAGACTAGTTTTGACCATGTTCTCACCGGGTATGGCTACAAATTTACAATAGTCTTGCAAAGGCTCAAACAACTGACTTCTGTACTCAGGATACTCACCCCGTTTCACATGAGATTCAAGATTAGTCAGAGTGGTATTGTCGGTAGAGCGAACAACTGAGCACACATCTGTGACAGAGAGTAGGAAGTCTTTGCATACAAGTACAGCCGCTGGGTGTACCAAAAAATCACCAATCTGTGTCCCAGTACACAGCTTTAGTGAGGCATTAGCAGAGTTGGCTAGGTCAAAATAGCATAAGCCATCGTCTGACACAGAGCACATCACAGACTTGAAACTCCAGCCCTTAACATGACGGGTCTCAGACTGGGAAATAGCAGTGACACCACTAGGTGACCCAACAATCTTCAGAGCAACCTTGCTATATGTGCTGGGGAGCAAAACCATGCACTGCTTTACCACTGCTTGGTTGATCGTTGAGGACTGAATGGAGTCTTCTAACGACAATGAGGTAGGTAATGACAAGTTCACAGCTCAGTGCCACAGGATGGGTCACTGGAATGATCTGTTTCAGAATCAGGGTAGGAATCTGATGAGTACAGGGAATCAGGGATGTCAGAGGATGACGAATCGGTAGGAGAGACAGTAACTGTATCAACTCGTAACTGGGAAACTGGGTCTGTGATACCTGGCACAAAACAAATTTTGAATAGGAACACCCCCACGCACTAGTAACACATTGGTATTTGCATCTGCCATGGTTTGTACATCTATTAGAACGTCAGCAGGACAGCTAATCCAGGGTGTAGCATAGAATTCAGCCATGAATGGATCTGCCGCATCATGCAGAGAAATTTTAATCTGAGTCTTGCCTCTAATGTCAAAATACAGCCCATCCACCGCACATAGATTTCGATCCGGGGGCTCAAGGAAACTAACAAGTTTCGATCTGTTACACTGAAATCTTGTTAATGCCTCTTCAGATGGTAAGTTGATGGCAGAACCAGAATTAATAAAAAAATAAGACATCTACCTGACTGCAAATGCCATGCACAACTACCCCTAAATAGTCTAATACACGATCAGTACGGAGGGACAGTGTGTTGTGTTGGGTGACTGTTATGTTGGGTGCTTTCGAATGTCGTGCTGCCCTTCCACTGACTGATGACGTGCAAGGTAACGACATTCCTCTGTGGTATAAGTAGTTGAGTCTTTATGACACTTGCAATAAGGATGACGCTGTCCTGAAGTTGTACACCAATGCGGCTCCTGATGATTTCGTCCATGTTTACGAGAAGAATCGATTCGGGGTGACAAGCTAAACCACAATGCCAGCATACAATCGAGGACTGTTGGCCACGATGCATAGCTGACTGGTCAGACTACTTTGCCTGACTCACACTTGACAGGTCACAGTTATTAGCAGGTGATTGGTGTCCTGAGGGAGAACGAGCATTGTTAGTGGGACCTCTGGTACTTGGCTGTGAACATGAAAAGTCAGTTGAGGCATGAGCACTGTTGGTACAATGCTTGCAGCGGCACATGTCGAGTGAGTGGGTGTGATGTGAGTACTTGATTGAAGAGTGATGTGTGAGCCTAATCTTTCATCTACCTCTCTGGAAACCTCCAACAACTCATCTCCTGACTGGTGGTTGGAAACTGATTTGTAAGGTAGTTTCCAACTGTTTGGGATTAAACCAGTTTATAAATCTAAGGTATCCCATCAAACGACCGAAATCTTTTAATTTGATGACCTCATCTTCACTTAGTGGAGAGGTATATGAGAGAGGGTGATATTGAGCTGGGAGCAGAGCAGTGAAATGGCAGGGGACAGAGTGACATGGAGGCGATTTGTTTGTGGCCATCCCTTACAGGATTGTGGTGACTGGCAATAGATAGATAGATCTCCACTGACACTAGTGACCCATGGTGTTTGCTGCAATAGGTGGGTCATCTCTGAAGTGGTTGCGTTCGCTACCACGGCTGCCTCATATAAGGTGGCTTCTTTGGGTACTCATATAAGCATGTCTTCGCGCATTTGTTTTAGGAGAGTAGGGAAGGCAATGAGTGAACCCTCTTTTGAATGCGCACAGCACAACTTAATTATCTTCTTGCAAAAATCCGCAAATGTGATGCAGTGATCAAACTACCCTGATTGCAACCCGGCATCCATTTGTGATTTGCCATGATCTAATCTGCCTTTAACCCACCCCGTCCCCCGACGTACGATGCACGTCACACCTAACCTGTCTCTCACCCCCCCCCATGTGCATCATACGTCAATCACATATGCGGCAACACTGCCTGACCCTGTGCAACTCCCCCCCCCCCTCGGGGGGTGCACCAATTTCTCGCAACTGCCTGTTAACAGTGACCTGGCCAGTAAAGACACATAGTACCACGGTCTCTCCAACGACGAAATTCAAGGCGAAAGTGATTCCTGATGTGAAGGACGTAGATTACATGGCACCAGAGTTAGTAATGAACAGAAGTAATGAGGAGGTAACATCGCCAAGGTAGGTACGATATGTTGATGTGTTTGGTAAGGGAACAACACTTATATCGCCTATATTATTGTGTGAAAAGCAATATAGTCTTGTATTACGTATAAATTCGTACCAGATAAATAAATATCTACAAGGCCGTGCGGTTTTGGTTAAGTTTCCCTCTCGTAGGGAGCGTCTTTTATGGTGGTATCCAGGTGAGGGATCCCTTACCTGTTTAGGATATTTTTCACTTCAGGTGAGCGCTTTCTCGCTGAATTTTCGATGTTTCTCACCAAAAGCGAATGTTTGAACCAAAAAAAGACAAGTTGAAAATCGGTCGGGTTTTGAGGGTGGGTTGGGTAAAAAAGCGGTCGGGACGGGGCGGATTAAAATAAGGGATCTACAATTATTCATTGTTGTGCTGCCTGTCTGCGATGTCTGTCTCGACTTCGTGGAGAAAGTCATAAACTGAAACAGAATCTTCATCCGTTAATTTTGGGCGTGTAGGAGATATGATTGTGGAGGGGGAATTTGAGTTGCCATCGTGGCGTAAAGTTGAAGTTGCAAAGATGTGGGAGTCACCATTGTATTAAGGTAAGATTGTGTTGAAAGATGCTGTTATAGTGGATTTGGTGTGTGTCGGGGTTGGTGGTGGGGTACTTGTAGCAGCAAGTAAAGACAGAGGCAGTGGTGAATATTATTGAAGTTCTAGAGAGTCAGTTGGGAAAAATGGAGTTAAAGTATCTGGTTTAAAATTATCTAAACTTTCTACAATGGTTGTAGGTTTTTTATAAGTGTTAGTAGATTTGGTAGGAGTAGTAGCACTAATGACGGAAGCAGTCAAGGTAGTTGCTTGAGATTTAGATTACGATTTACCACTATGGAGGAATGTTATGGAATCATCACTAACGATATCATCATTTTTTCTGTCATGTTCAATTGAAGAGAGATCGACTTTCCTAAAAAAGTTCATTAATAGTGGGAGAAAGATAATAAATAAATAAAAATACAACTACGAATGATAAACAAAGAGCAGTATATGGAGAAATATGATTTACATACAACGGATGTAAATGAGAGTAAATGAGTTCTGTACAAAGAAACTTTTGTTGAAGAGTGTAGCTTCGAGAAGACTGAATAATGTCGGAATGTGTAAATGAAATTTTTTTAAAAATGAAGAATGTGATGTAATGAACAAAATTAAATGGATAATATAGTCACAATCTGTAAAGAAAGCAAACTCTATAGAAAGCTATGGAATGGTTAGA
>JAGKTI010024780.1:0-14236 GCA_018397915.1 Birgus latro | reverse complement strand
TAAACTGCTTGTGCTGGAAAAAAAAAAAATCGAAGTTTTTAAATTGTTTCGGTGATCCTCACAATGTTTCAAGCTTTTTGTTATTAAAAAACTTATTTAATTTGCTCTATTTACGTGTCTTTCGATTCCTTGTAATTCTTCATAAATGTGACATTTTCACCCTCACAAGTGTCTTCTTAGTTCTGAATATAATATAATATGTTTTACAATCAACTTTGAGAACACTTGATAAAGATGCATATTCAGCGTTTTCGCCGATAAATACGCTTATTCAGTCATCATTAGATTAAAAGAGAATGGACCTACCTCGAAAATGGATGCTATCAGCCGGAACTATTTTACAATTTGCACTACTTCTTGTAATTGAAGTCACGCCTAAGGGGAAAAAAAGATCTCCTAATCAGAAGTTAATAATCCAGAATTCCGCCTCACGACGAATCACAGTATTGAAAGATTTTGCCTAAGATAATGTGGTTTGTGGTGTAACAGAAACCTTGATAATGATTTTTCCCCCCCCCACGATGCTCGACGTAACTTTAAACTCCTTTTGCTGAAGAAAAAAAAAAGTTTTTAAATTGTTTCGGTGATCCTCACAATGTTGCAAACTTTTTGTTCTTAAAAAACGATGGTGCCAGATCTCTTTATATGGCAGTCGACTTCTTGTTATCCTTCATAAATGTCACATTTTCACCCTCTCTAGTGTCTTCTTAGTTCTGAATATAATATATTGAGTCTTATAATCAACTTCGAGAACACCTGACGTTGGATATTCAACGTTTTCGCCGAGAAATAGCTTATTCAGACATCATTAGATTAAAAAAAGAATGGACCAACCTCCATAACGAATGCTATGAGCCGGAACTATTTCAGAATTTGCACTACTTCTTGTCCTTGAAGTCACCGCTGAGGGGAAAAAAAAAATCGACAAATCAGAATTTAATAATCCAGAATTCCGTCCCAAAAGGAATCACAGTATTGAAAGATTTTACCTAATGAAATGTGGTTTTTGGTGTAACAGAAGCCTTGATATTGTGATTTTTTTTTTTTTTACCGACACGAGGCTCGACCTAATTTTAATCTGCTTCTGCTGGAGAGAGAAAAAATCGAAGTTTTTAAATTATTTCGGTGATGCTCACAATGTTTCAATCTATTTGTTCTTAAAAACCTGAGGTCCCAGCTCTCTTTTCGTGTCAGTCGACTTCTAGTTATCCTTCATAAATGTGACATTTTCACCCTCACTAGTGTCTTCTTAGTTCTGAATATAATATAATGTTTTTCAATCAACTTTGAGAAACCTTGGGGAAGTTGCATATTCTGCATTTTTGCCGAAAAATACCCTTATTTAGCCATCATTAAATTAAAAGAAAATGGACCTACCTCCAAAACGGATGCTCTCAGCCGGAACTATTTCACAATTTGCACTACTTCATGTCCTTGAAGTCATGGATAATAGAAAAAAAATTGAAAAATCTTTTAATAATCCAGAATTCCGTCTCAAGAGGAATCACAGTATTGAAAGATTTTACCTAAGGAAAAGTGGTTTTTGGTGTAACAGAAACCTTGATATTGCTAAATTGATCGATTTTTTCTTTTTTTATCGCCACGAGACTCGACATAATTTTAAAATGCTTCTGCGGAAGAAAAAAAAAAATAAATCGAAGTTTTTAAATTGTTTCGGTGATCCTCATAATTTTTCAAGCTATTTGTTCTTAAAAACCTAAGATTCTAGTTCTTTTTACGTGTCAGTCGAATTTATGTTATCCTTCATAATTGTGACATTTTCATCCTCACTAGTGTCTTCTTAGTTCTGAATATAATACAATGTGTTTTACAATCAACTTTGAGAACACTTGGGGAAGTTGCATATTCTGCGTTTTCGCCGAAAAAAACGCTTATTCAGCTATTATTATATTAAAAGAGAAAGGACCTACCTCCAAAACGGATGCTATCAGCCGGAAATCTTTTATAATTTGCACTACTTCTTGTCCTTGAAATCACGGCTAAGGGGAAAGAAAAACGACAATTCAGTTAATAATCCAGATTTCCGTCTCAAGAGGAATCAGGGTAATGAAAGATTTTACCTAGGGAAATGTGGTTTTTGGTGTAATGGAAACCTTGATAGTGTGATTTTTTTTTTTTTTGTACGCCACGAGGCTCGTCGTAACTTTAAACTGCTTGTGCTGGAGAAAAAAAAATCGAAGTTTTTAAATTGTTTCGGATGTTTCAAGCTTTTTGTTATTAAAAACCTAAGGAACCTGCTCTCTTTACGTGTCATTCGATTCATTGTAACTCTTCATAAATGTGGTATTTTCACCCCCACAAATGTCTTCTTAATTCTCAATATAACATAATGTGTTTTACAATCAACTTTGAGAACACTTGAGGAAGTTGCATATTCAACGTTTTCGCCGAGAAATACGCTTATTCAGCCATCATTATATTAAAAGAGAAAGGACCTGTCTTAAAAACGGATGCTATCAGCCGGAACTCTTTTACACTTTGCACTACTTCTTGTCCTTGAAGTCACGGCTAAGGCAAAAGAAAATCTACATTTCAGTTAATAATCCAGAAATCCGTCTCAAGAGGAATCACAGTATTGAAAGATTTTATCTAAGGAAATGTGGTTTTAGGTGTAACAGAAACCTTGATATTGTGAAAATGTTTTTTTTTTTTTTACGCCACGAGGATGGAGGTAATTTTAACCTGCTTCTCCGGGAGAGAAAAATAAATAAATCGAAGTTTTTAAATTGTTTCGGTGATGCTTACAATGTTTCAAGCTGTTTGTTCTTAAAAACCTAAGATTCCATCTCTTTTCACGTGCCAGTCGATTTCTTATCCTTTATAAATTTGACATTTTTACACTCACAAGTGTCTTCTTAGTTCTGAATATAATAGAATGTTTTTTACAAACAACTTTGAGACCACTTGGGGAAGTTTCATAGTCTGTGTTTTCGCCGATAAATACGCTCATTCAGTCATCATTAGATTAAAAGAGAATGGACCTAACTCCAAAACGGATACTATAAGCCGGAACTATTTCACAATTTTCACTCCTTCTTGTATTTGAAGTCACGGCTAAGGGGAAAAAAAAAATCGACAAATCGGAAGTTAATTATCTAGAATTCCGTCTCAAGAGGAATCACAGTATTGAAAGATTTTACCTAAGGAAATGTTTTTTTTTTTTTTTAAAGAAACCTTAATATTATGAAAATGTTCATTTTTTTTTTACTTCCACTAGCCTTGACGATATTTTAAACTGCTTGTGCTGGAGAAAAAAGAAATCGAAGTTTTGATAATGTTTCGGTGATGCTCACAATGTTTCAAGCTATTTGTTCTTTAAAACCTGAGGTGCCAACTCTCTTTACGTGTCAGTCGACTTGTAGTTATCCTTCATAAATGTGACATTTTCACCCTCACGTGTCTTCTTAATTCTCAATATAATATAATGTGTTTTACAATGAACTTTGAGAACACTTGAGGAAGTTACATATTCAGCGCTTTCGCCGAGAAATACGCTTATTCAGCCTTCATTTGATTACAAGGGAAAAGACCTACCTCCAAAACGGATGGTATCAGCCGGAACTATTTCACAATTTGCACTACTTCCTGTTCTTGAAGTCACGGCTAAGGGAAAAGTAAATCGACAAATTTAATAATCCACAATTCAGTCTCAAGAGGAATTACAGTATTGAAAAATTTTACCATAGGAAATGTGTGTTTTTTTGTTTTGTGTAACAGAAACAATGATATTATTATTATTATTTTTTTTTTACCGCCACGAGGCTCGACGTAATTATAAACTGCTTCTTCATGAGAAAAAAATAATAATCGAAGTTTTTAATTTGTTTCAGTGATCCTCATAATGTTTCAAGCTATTCCTAAAAAATCTTAGGTGGAAGCTCTTTTTATGTGTCAGTCGACTTCTTGTTATCCTTCATAAATGTGACATTTTCACCCTCACAAGTGTCTTCATAGTTCTTAATATAATGTGTTTTATAATCAACTTTGAGAACACTTGAGGAAGTTGATATTCAGCGTTTTCGCCGATAAATACGCTTATTCAGTCATCATCAGGTTAAAAGAGAATGCACCTACCCACAAAACGGATGGTATCAGCCGGAACTATTTCACAATCTGCACTACTTCTTGTTCTTGAAGTCACGGCTAAGGGGAAAAAAAATCGCCAAATGAGAATAATTCAGAATTTCGTCTGAAGAGGAATCACAGTATTGAAAAATTTTCCCTAAGAAAATGTGGTTTATTGTGTAACAGAAACCTTGATACTGAATTTTTTTTCCCCCACGAGGCTCGACGTAACTTTAAACTGCTTGTGCTAAAGAAAAAAAAGCGAAGTTTTTAAATTGTTTAGGTGATCCTCACAATGTTGTAAGCTTTTTGTTCTTAAAAACTTGAGGGGCCAGATCTCTTTATGTGTCAGTCGACTTCTTGTTATCCTTCATAAATGTGACATTTTCACCCTCACAAGTGTCTTCTTAGTTCTGAATGTAATATATCGTGTTTTACAATCAACTTTGAGAACACTTGAGGAAGTTGCATATTCAGCGTTTTCTCCGAGAAATACACTTATTCAGACATCATTAGAATGATTGAGAATGGACCAACACCCAAAACGAATGCTATCGGCCGGAACTATTTCACAATTTGTACTACTTCTTGACCTTGATGTCACAGCTNTTTTTTTTTTTACCTCTACGGGGCTCGACATAATTTTAATCTGCTTCTGCTGGAGAAGAAAAAGTCGAAGTTTTTAAATTGTTTCAGTGATGCTCATAATGTTTCATGCTACTTATCCTAAAAAACCTGAGGTGCCAGATCTCTTTATGTGTCAGTCGACTTCTTGTTATCCTTCATAAATGTGACATCTTTGACCCTCACAAGTGTCTTCTTAGTTCTGAATATAATGTAATGTGTTATACAGTCAACTTTTAGAACACTTGAGGAAGTTGCATATTCAGCGTTTTCTCCGAGAAATACGCTTATTCAGACATCATTATAATGAAAGAGAATGGACGAACCTCCAAAACGAATGCTATCAGCCGGAACTATTTCACAATTTGCACTACTTCTTGTCCTTGAAGTCACAGCTAAGGGGGAAACAAATCGACAAATCAGAATTTAATAATCCAGTATTCCGTCCCAAGAGGAATCACAATATTGAAAGATTTTTCCTAATGAAATGTGGGTTTTGGTGTAACAGAAATCTTGATATTAATATTGTGATTTTTTCTTTTTTTTTTTACCGCTACGGGGCTCGACATAATTTTAATCTGCTTCTGCTGGAGAGAAAAAAATCGAAGTTATTAAATTGTTTCGGTGATGCTCACAATGTTTCAAGCTCTTTGTTCTAAAAAAACCTAAGGTGCGAGCTCTTTTTACGTGTCAGTCGACTTCTAGTTATCCTTCATAAATATGACATTTTCTCCCTCACAAGTGTCTTCTTAGTTCTGAATAAAATATAATGTGTTTTACAATCGACTTTGAGAACACTTGAGGAAGTTGCATTATTCAGCGTTTTCGCCGGGAAATACGCTTATTCAGCTATCATTAAATTAGAAGAGAATGGACCTACCTCCAAAACGGATGCTATCAGCCGGAACTATTTCACAATTTGCACTACTTCTTGTCCTTGAAGTGACGGCTAAGGGGAAAAAAATCGAAAAATCTTTTAATAATCCTGAATTTCGTCTCAAGAGGAATCACAGTATTGAAAGATTTTACCTAAGGAAATGTGGTTTTTGGTGTAACAGAAACCTTGATATTGTGAAATCGATTTTTTTTTCTTTGTTACCGGCACGAGGCTCGAAACAATTTTAAAATGCTTCTGCGGAAGAAAAAAATAAATAAATCGAAGTTTTTAAATTGTTTCGGTGATCCTCATAATTTTTCAAGCTACTTGTTCTTAAAAACCTAAGATTCCAGCTCATTTTACGTGTCAGTTGACTTCTTGTTTTCCTTCATAATTTTGACATTTTCATCCTCAAAAGTGTCTTCTTAGTTCTGAATATAATATAACGTGTTTAACAATCAACTTTGAGAACACTGGGAAGTTGCATATTCTGCGTTTTCGACGAGAAATACTCTTATTCAGCTATCATTATATTAAAAGAGAAAGGACCTACCTCCAAAATAGATGTTATCAGCCGGAAATCTTTTATAATTTGCAATACTTCTTGTCTTTGAGATCACGCCTAAGGGGAAAGAAAATCGACAATTCAGTTAATAATCCAGAATTCCGTCTCAAGAGCAATTTGAATAATGAAAGATTTTAAATAGGGAAATGTGGTTTTTGGTGTTACAAAAACCTTAATCTTGTGATTTTTTTTTTTTTTTTTCACCGCCTCGAGGCTCGACCTAACTTTAAAATGCTTGTGCTGGAGAAAAGAAAAAAAATCGAAGTTTTTAAATTGTTTCGGTGATCCTCATAATGTTTCAAGCTTTTTGTTATTAAAAACCTAAGGAACCTGCTCTCTTTACGTGTCATTCGATTAATTGTAATTCTACATAAATGTGGCATTTTCACCCCCACAAGTGTCTTCTTAATTCTCAATATAACATAATGTGTTTTACAATCAACATTGAGAACACTTGAAGTTGCATATTCAACGTTTTCGCCGAGAAATACGCTTATTCAGCCATCATTATATTAAAAGAGATAGGACCTACCTCCAAAACGGATGCTATCAGCCGGAACTCTTTTACAATTTGCACTACTTCTTGTCCTTGAAGTCACGGCTAAGGGGAAAAAAAGTCTACATTTCAGTTAATAATCCAGAATTCCGTCTTAAGGGGAATCACAGTATTGAAAGATTTTACATAGGGAAATGTGGTTTTTGGTGTAACAGAATAATTGATATTGTGATTTTTTTTTTTTCACCGCCACGATGCTCGACGTAACTTTAAACTGCTTGTGCTGGGGAAAAAAAAATCGATGTTTTTAAATTGTTTCGTTGATCCTCACAATGTTTCAAGCTTTTTGTTGTTAAAAAATTAAAGAACATGCTTTCTTTACGTGTCATTCGATTCCTTGTAATTCTTCATAAATACGACATTTTCACCCTCACAAGTGTCTTCTTAGTTCTGAATATAATATAATGTGTTTTACAATCAACTTTGAGAACACTTGAGGAAGATGCATATTCAGCGTTTTCGCCGATAAATACGCTTATTCAGTCATCATTAGATTAAAAGAGAATGGACCTACCTTCAAAACGGATGCTATCAGCCGGAACTCTTTTACATATTGCACTACTTCTTGTCCTTGAAGTCACGGCTAAGGGGAAAAAAAAATCTACATTTCAGTTAATAATCCAGGATTCCGTCTCAAGAGGAATCACAGTATTGAAAGATTTTACATAAGTAAATGTGGCTTTAGGTTTAACAGAATCGTTGATATTGTGAAAATGATCGTTTTTTTCTTTTTACGCCACGAGGCTCGACGTAATTTTAACCTGCTTCTCCGGGAGAGAAAAATAAATAAATCGAAGTTTTTAAATTGTTTCGGTGATGCTCACAATGTTTCAAGCTATTTGTTCTTAAAAACCTAAGATTCCGTCTCTTTTCACGTGTCAGTCGATTTCTTATCCTTCATAAATGTGACATTTTTACCCTCACAAGTGTCTTCTTAGTTCTAAATATAATAGACTGTGTTTTACAAACATCTTTGAGACCACTTGAGAGAAGTTACATATTCAACGCTTTCGCCGAGAAATACGGGTGTTCATCCTTCATTAGATTACAAGGGATAGGATCTACCTCCCAAACGGATGCTATCAGCCGGAACTATTTCACAATTTGCACTACTTCCTGTCCTTGAAGTCACGGCTAAGGGGAAAAAAAAATCGACAAAGTTAATAATCCAGAATTCCGTCTCAAGAGGAATTACAGTATTGAAAAATTTTACCTTAGGAAATGTTTTTTTTTGTGTAACAGAAACAATGATATTATAATTATTATCATTTTTTTTTTTACCACGACCAGGCTCGACGTAATTATAAACTGCTTCTTCAGGAGAAAAAAAAATAAATCGAAGTTTTTAAATAGTTTCAGTGATCCTCATAATGTTTCAAGCTTTTTGTTATTAAAAACCTATGGAACCTGCTCTCTTTAAGTGTCATTCTATTCATTGTAATTCTTCATAAATGTGACATTTTCACCTTTACAAGTGTCTTCTTAATTCTCAATATAATATAATGTGTTTTACAATCAACTTTGGGAACACTTGAGAGAAGTTACATATTCAACGCTTTCGCCGAGAAATACGCTTATTCAGCCATCATTAAATTAAAAGAGAATGGACCTACCTCCAAAACGGATGGTATCAGCCGGAACTATTTCACAATTTGCACTACTTCTTGTCCTTGAAGTCACGGCTAAGGGGAAAAAAAAAATCGCCAAATCAGAATAATCCAGAATTCCGTCTCAAGAGGAATCACAGTATTGAAAAATTTTCCCTAAGAAAATGTGGTTTATTGTGTAACAGAAACCTTGATATTGATTTTTTTCCCCCCACGAGGGGCGACGTAACTTTAAACTACTTGTGCTAATGAAAAAAAAAATTCGAAGTTTTTAAATTGTTTCGGTGATCCTCACAATATTGCAAGCTTTTTGTTCTTAAAAACCTGAGGTGCCAGATCTCTTCATGTGTCAGTCGACTTCTTGTTATCCTTCATAAATGTGACATTTTCACCCTCACAAGTGTCTTCTTAGTTCTGAATATAATTTATTGTTTTACAATCAACTTTGACAACACTTGAGGAAGTTGCATATTCAGCGTTTTCTCCGAGAAATACACTTATTCAGACATCATTAGAATGAAAGAGAATGGACCAACCCCTAAAAACGAATGCTATCAGCCGGAACTATTTCGCAGTTTGCACTATTTTTTGTCCTTGAAGCCACAGCTAAGGGGGGAAAAAAATCGACAAATCAGAATTTAATAATCCAGAATTCCTTCCCAAGAGGAATCACAGTACTGTAAGATTTTACCTAATGAAATGTGGTTTTTGGTGTTACAGAAACTTTGATATTTTTTTTTTTTTTACTGCTACGGTGCTCGACATAATTTTAATCTGCTTCTGCTGGAAAAAAAAAAAAATCAAAGTTTTTAAATTGTTTCGGTGATGCTCACTTTGTTTCAAGCTATTTGTTCCTAAAAACCTAAGGTGCCAGCTCTTTTTACGTGTCAGCCGACTTCTAGTTATCCTTCATAAATATGACATTTTCACACTCACAAGTGTCTTCTTAGTTCTGAATAAAATATAATGTGTTTTACAATCAACGATGAGAACACTTGAGGAAGTTGCATATTCAACGTTTTCTCCGAGAAATACGCTTATTCAGCCATCATTAGATTAAAAGAGAAAGGACCTACCTGCAAAACGGATGCTATCATCCGGAACTCTTTTACAATTTGCACTACTTCTTGTCCTTGAAGTCACGGCTAAGGGGAAAAAAATCGACAATTCAGTTAATAATCCAGAATTCCGTCTCAAGGGGAATCACAGCATTGAAAGATTTTATATAGGGAAATGTGGTTTTTGGTGTAACAGAATCCTTGATATTGTGATTTTTTTTTTTTCACCGCCACGATGCTGGACGTAACTTTAAACTGCTTGTGCTAGAGACAAAAAAATCGAAGCTTTTAAATTGTTTCGTTGATCCTCACAATGTTTAAAGCTTTTTGTTATTAAAAAAATAAGGAACATGCTCTATTTACGTGTCATTCGATTCCTTGTAATTCTTCATAAATGTGACATTTTCACCCTCACAAGTGTCTTCTTAGTTCTGAATATAATATAATGTGTTTTACAATCAACTTTGAGAACACTTGAGGAAGATGCATATTCAGCGTTTTCGCCGATAAATACGCTTATTCAGTCATCATCAGATTAAAAGAGAATTGACCTACCTCCAAAACGGATGCTATCAGCCGGAACTATTTCACAATCTGCACTACTTCTTGTCCTTGAAGTCATGGCTAAGGGGAAAAAAAATCGCCAAATCAGAATAATCCAGAATTCCGTCTCAAGAGGAATCACAGTATTGAAAAATTTTCCTTAAGAAAATGTGGTTTATTGTGTAACAGAAACCATGATATTGATTTTTTCCCCCCCACGAGGCTCGACGTAACTTTAAACTTCTTGTGCTTGAAAAAAAAAAGAATCGAAGTTTTTAAATTGTTTCGGTGATCCTCACAATGTTGCAAGCTTTTTGTTCTTAAAAACCTGAGGTGCCAGATCTCTTTATGTGTCAGTCGACTTCTTGTTATCCTTCATAAATGTGACATTTTTACCCTCACAAGTGTCTTCTTAGTTCTAAATATAATAGAATGTGTTTTACAAACAACTTTGAGACCACTTGAGAGAAGTTAAATATTCAACGCTTTCGCCGAGAAATACGCTTATTCATCCTTCATTAGATTACAAGGGAAAGGACCTACCTCCCAAACGGATGCTATCAGCCGGAACTATTTCACAATTTGCACTACTTCCTGTTCTTGAAGTCACGGCTAAGGGAAAAGAAAATCGACAAAGTTAATAATCCAGAATTCCGTCTGAAGAGGAATTACAGTATTGAAAGATTTTACCTTAGGAAATGTGTGTTTTTTTGTTTTGTGTAACAGAAACAATAATATTATTATTATTTTCTTTACCGTCACGAGGCTCGACATAATTATAAACTGCTTCTTCAGGAGAAAAAAAAATAAATCGAAGTTTTTAAATTGTTTCAGTGATCCTCATAATGTTTCAAGCTATTTATAAAAAATCTTAGGTAGAAGCACTTTTTATGTGATTGTTATCCTTCATAAATGTGACATTTTCACCCTCACAAGTGTCTTCTTAGTTCTGAATATAATGTGTTTTACAATCAACTTTCAGAACTCTTGAGGAAGTTGCATATTCAGCGTTTTCGCCGATAAATACGCTTATTCAGTCATCATCAGATAAAAAGAGAATGGACTTACCTCGAAAACGGATGGTATCGGCCGGAACTATTTCACAATCTGCACTACTTCTTGTTCTTGAAGTCAAGGCTAAGTGGAAAAAAAAAATCGCCAAATCAGAATAATGCAGAATTCCGTCTGAAGAGGAATCACAGTATTGAAAAATTTTCCCAAAGAAAATGTGGTTTATTGTGTAACAGAAACCTTGATATTGAATTTTTTTCTCCATGAAGCTCGACGTAACTTTAAACTGCTTGTGCTAAAGAAAAAAAAAAATCGAAGTTTTTAAATTGTTAAGGTGATCATCACAATGTTGTAAGCTTTTTGTTCTTAAAAACCTTAGGTGACAGATCTCTTTATGTGTCAGTCGACTTCTTGTTATCCTTCATAAATGTGACATGTTCACCCTCACAAGTGTCTTCTTTGTTCTGAATGTAATATATCGTGTTTTACAATCAACTTTGAGAACACTTGAGGAAGTTGCATATTCAGCGTTTTCTCCGAGAAATACACTTATTCAGACATCATTAGAATGAATGAGAATGGACCAACACCCAAAACGAATGCTATCAGCCGGAACTATTTCACAATTTGCACTACTTCTTGACCTTGATGTCACAGCTCAGGGGAAAAAAAAAGCGATAAATCATAATTTAATAATTCAGAATACCGGCCCAAGAGGAATCACAGTATTGAAAGATTTTACCTTATGAAATGTGGTTTTTGATGTAACAGAAGCCTTGATATTGTGATTTTTTTTTTTTTTTTTAACCGTTAAGGGGCCCGACATAATTTTAATNTCAGCCGGAACTATTTCACAATTTGCAGTACTTCTTGACCATGATATCACAGCTCAGGAGGAAAAAAAGAACGACAAATCAGAATTTAATAATTCAGAATTCCTTCCCAAGAGGAATCACAGTATTGAAAGATTTTACCTTATGAAATGTGGTTTTTGATGTAACAGAAGCCTTGATATTGTGATTTTTTTTTTTTTTTACCGCTAAGGGGCTCGACATAATTTTAATCTACTTCTGCTGGAGAAAAAAAAATCGAAATTTTCAAATTTTTTCGGTGATGCTCATAATGTTTCATGCTACTTTTTCTAAAAAACCTGAGGTGCCAGATCTCTTTATGTGTCAGTCGACATCTTGTTATCCTTCATAAATGTGACATCTTTCACCCTCACAAGTGTCTTCTTAGTTCTGAATATAATGTAATGTGTTTTACAATCAACTTTGAGAACACTTGAGGAAGTTGCATATTCAGCGTTTTCTCCGAGAAATACGCTTATTCAGACATCATTTTAATGAAAGAGAATGGACGAACCTCCAAAACGAATGCTATCAGCCGGAACTATTTCGCAATTTGCACTATTTCTTGTCCTTGAAGTCACAGTTAAGGGGGAAAAAAATCGACAAATCAGAATTTAATAATCCAGTATTCCGTCCCAAGAGGAATCATAGTATTGAAAGATTTTACCTAATGAAATGTTGTTTTTGGTGTAACAGAAATCTTGATATTGTGATTTTTTCCTTTTTTAAAGCGACGGGGCTCGACATAATTTTAATCTGCATCTGCTGGAGAAAAAAAAATTCGAAGTTTTTAAACTGTTTCGGTGATGCTCACAGTGTTTCAAGCTCTTTGTTCTAAAAAACCTAAGGTGCGAGCTCTTTTACGTGTCAGTCGACTTCTAGTTATCCATCATAAATGTGACATTTTCATCCTCACAAGTGTCTTCTTAGTTCTGAATAAAATATAATGTTTTACAATCATCTTTGAGAACACTTGAGGATGTTGCATTATTCAGCGTTTTCGCCGAGAAATACGCTTATTCAGCCATCATTAAATTAAAAGAGAATGGACCTACCTCCAAAACGGATGCTATCAGCCGGAACTATTTCACAATTTGAAAGATTTTGCCTAATGAAATGTGGTTTTTGGTGTAACAGAAACCTTGATATTGTGAAATTGATTTTTTTTTTTGTTACCGGCACTAGGCTCGAAACAATTTTAAAATGCTTTTGCGGAAGAAAAAAATAAATTAATCGAAGTTTTTAAATTGTTTCGGTGATCCTCATAATTTTTCAAGCTGTTTGTTCTTAAAAACCTAAGATTCCAGCTCTTTTTACGTGTCAGTCGACTTCTTGTTATCCTTCATAATTGTGAAATTTTCATCCTCAAAAGTGTCTTCTTAGTTCTGAATATAATATAATGTGTTTTACAATCAACTTTGAGAACACTGGGAAGTTGCATATTCTCGTTTTCGCCGAGAAATACTCTTATTCAGCTATCATTATATTAAAAGAGAAAGGACCTACCTCCAAAACTGATGCTATCAGCCGGAAATCTTTTATAATTTGCACTAGTTCTTGTCTTTGAAATCACGGCTAAGGGGAAAGAAAATCGACAATTCAGTTAATAATCCAGAATTCCGTCTTAAGAGCAATTAGAATAATGAAAGATTTTGCCTAGGGAAATGTGGTTTTTGGTGTTACAAAAACCTTAATATTGTGATTTTTTTTTTTCACCGCCTCGACGCTCGACCTAACTTTAAACTGCTTGTGCTGGAGAAAAGAAAAAAAATCGAAGTTTTTAAATTGTTTCGGTGATCCTCACAGTGTTTCAATCTTATTGTTATTAAAAACCTAAGGAACATGCTCTCTTTACGTGTCATTCGATTCATTGTAATTCTTCATAAATGTGGCATTTTCACCCCCACAAGTGTCTTCTTAATTCTCAATATAACATAATGTGTTTTACAATCAACTTTGAGAACACTTGAGGAAGTTGCATATTCAACGTTTTCTTCGAGAAATACGCTTATTCAGCCATCATTACATTAAAAGAGAAAGGACCTACCTCCAAAACGGATGCTATCAGCCGGAACTCTTTTACAATTTGCACTACTTCTTGTCCTTGAAGTCACGGCTAAGGGGAAAAAAAATCTACATTTCAGTTAATAATCCAGAATTCCGTCTTAGCGGGAATCACAGTATTGAAAGATTTTACATAGGGAAATGTGGTTTTTCGTGTAACAGAATACTTGATATTGTGATTTTTTTTTTTTTTTCCACCGCCACGATGCTCGACGTAACTTTAAACTGCTTGTGCTGGAGAAAAAAAAATCAAAGTATTTAAATTGTTTCGTTGATCCTCACAATGTTTTAAGCTTTTTGTTATTTAAAAATTAAGGAACATGCTCTCTTTACGTGTCATTCGATTCCTTGTAATTCTTCATAAATGTGACATTTTCACCCTCACAAGTGTCTT
>JAGKTI010024779.1:0-14236 GCA_018397915.1 Birgus latro | reverse complement strand
ATGTTGCCCCACGGTCTCTCCAATGACGAAATTCATGGTGAAAGTGATTCCTGGGGTGGAGGACAAAGAAACAAAGAAGCTAGAGGGGGAAACAAACAGAAGTAATGAGGTGGTAATGTCGTAAAGGAAGGTGCCATATGCTGGGGTTTTGGGTAAGTGAACAATGCTTTTATCGCCTATATTACTGTGTAAAAACCAATACAGACTTGTACTACACATTAATTCGTACCAAATAAATAAATTGGTATGTTATTTAAAGTGGCTTGAATTAGTTAACCCTTCCTTAGTTCGTTTTCTTTAGCCAGAACGTAAGTCTGACTGACACTTGTTATAAGCTCAGGAGGGCGATTTCTCTATGAATTTTCGATGTTTATAACCAAAAGGGGAGGTTTGAGCAAAAAAAAAAAAAAAAAGTTGAAAATCGGTCGGGTTCTGAGGGTGTGTTGGATAAAAAAAATCGACCAATTTTTTACCCAACACACCCTCAGAACCCGACCAATTTTCAACTTTGTTTTTTGGGGGCTCAAACATCCGTTTTTGGTGAGAAACATCGAAAATTCATAGAGAAATCACCCTCCTGAGGTGTACAGGTGTCAGTCAGCCTTGTGTTTTCCTTTATTCTCATTGAGTGTGGCTACAAAGAAGACGAACTATGAAAGGGTTAACTAATTCAAGCCACTTTAAATTACGTATTTATTTATTTATTTGGTACAAATTTATGTGTAGTACAAGACTATATTGGTTTTCACACAGTTATGTAGGCAATAGAAGCATTGTTCAGTCACCAAACACATCCACATATGGCACCTTCCTTTACGACATTACCACCTCATCACTTCTGTTTGTTTCTTGCTCTAGCTTCTCTATTTCTTTGTCCTCCACCTCAGGAATCACTTTCACCGTGAGTTTCGTCATTGGAGAGACAGTGGGGCAACATGTCTTTAATGGCCAGGTTAACAGGTGAATCGCTGAGTGTAGGGGGGAGGGGGGAGGGGGGGTCAGGTGGGGCCAGGCAGTATCCCTGCTTGACAGCAGGTAGAGGAAGGTCTCCCACATATGGCTGTCAAAAGTCACCCACGAATCTTGAAAAATATGCAAACGACGGGCCTTGCAAAGAGGTGTTGGTATGTACTGCTGTTCCTTGATATCAGGCTTTGAAGCCTATGTCCAGTGTCGGACACATAAAAAAAAAAAAAAATTGACTGACGAACGATGCGTGTTGGTGGGTCTGTCCGTGGAAAAAAGTAGTGATGTGCATTGTACGTCGATGGGACTTGGCGGGTTAAGGATAATTATATATATCTGTCTTACGACACTCCAGACGTGTGTCTAGTGTGCTTGCACCCAATCGGCTTAAGGCGGCCCGATTACACTTGGTTCACAGACTACACACACATCCAAAGCCACTACAACACAACAATTACACTCATAAGCACTTCTCACCCTACATACAGTTTCTATCAGACAGCCTAAGCCACTGGGTAGAGATACATGGCTTGTATCGTCCCTGCTTCGTTAGGGATAGTCCGGTCCTGCAGTGGACCTCAACGGCTGATGACGACGACGATATCTATAAAGATAGATGGACAGACAGCCCCTATGGCTGCTGAAGCCCATGCAAATGATCTGAACTTCCTGAAACAGGTAGCAGAATACAGCAATCCAGTCATCAAAGAGGCAACACTGACTGCAATTAACCGACACCTCTGGTTCTTAAATGAAGCTATGGTGGGCTTTGCCTTCTTTGATCACAATGTTGATCCACAGCAGAAGAGACAAATAGTGAAAAACATGCAAGAAAAAGAAGGAACTGATGATCCACTAAACCGACTTGATGCCAATGATGGATATGATATGAGCATCTCAACAGTTCTGTGACAACGAATATAAAAGCATTATTCACCATTCTTGGTCTGTCACAGTCATTCCTAGAGATGCCACCCGAAACGTGGAAAGAAAACGAGGAGTTTAAGAATGCAGTCCCTGAAATTTGTGAAGAATACAACAGAAAGAGGAGTAAAATTAATCTAGGACTACAATGCTATTCTGGCAAAATAATGAAGACCAAAAGCAATTTCTACTCCATGTCGTGCTGGAGCATCGAAAACCGTATCCTGATTATTAAAAAAAGAAAAAAAAACATCATTGTTGCTAGACTTGCTGCTGGAATGCAGATTAACTCAATGTTGCACAGTTTGAACACAGAAGTCAGTCAAGTCACATCTAATTTTAAAAATGGAATTTGTTTAAATTTGTGGCAATTTGGCAATCAGTAATTAATAAAAATGCAGTTGTAGTTTGTGCTGCAGTATCCCATTAATTTGAGGACATTGGGTGAAGCCTGAGTGATATCTATATTCACCTGGAACTACATAGTTTATTATGTATTGTCTAGATTTCCTGCGACTTATTTCTTAGCATATACATTAGCAGCTGACATTTTCAACTCTTGGCTACAGAGATACAGTCAGTTTGCTCAGTTCTCTCTTGTCCTTCATGGTGAAATGACACTCCTCCATTTCTGCCACTTTTGCGCCTATTATAAAAGGCCCTGTGGCCTCTACCCCTACTAAACATCGTGTGGGAAGCGGTATTGGACTGTAGATATATATATAAGTGTAATAAATACTAGAAATAATAACGTGTGAGTGTGTATATGAGTAAGAAATGACAATACCAGCGGCGAATTAGCGCAAGTGGGAGGCTTGTACGCGCTCGTATTTTACATTGCTTTCACAGCGTTTTTCTTTTTTAGTATGGATTCCAAGCTATTTGGAAATAATTGAATTGTGTTTCTAGTGATAATATCTGGCAGTGGTATTTAGACTAGGTGATGTGGTGATGTGAAGTGTAAAGTGGAGACTTAGTTACCCAACTTCAGAAGTCTCCACAACTCCTACGGTAGTCGATGAGTGCTAAAAAAAAAAAAAAATCCCAGGAGAAAGCTGAAGGTGTGTGCCATAAGCATATTTAATTATAATATTCTAGGACTAATAACTGATTTTTGGTAAATATTTGTACAAAGTCAGTCGGAGCGCAAATATCCCTGCAGGAATGGCACGGTGTAGGGGTTAAGGGCGGGCAACTTATTTAGTATACACCTGTGTATGATCCACATTTTCGAAAAAAAGTAGTATCAAGAAATAAGTCTATACATACATAAATGAATGATAATTGATTAAAAATGAATGTAAGAGGTGTTATTTATGCAATACAGCGTGACAGCTGGCTTGGAAGTGGAGCAGAGTAGCGCATGTGGCAACCTACCACCTGGCCTACGGTGGAGCTAGGCTAGTGGACTTCACGCTCATTCTCGTTCTCTTCACCAGCAAACACTATCTTTATCATTAAACCATTATTTACTATGTTCTTTGTCTTCACTTTGCATGACAGTGGGGGACAGTGTTGTCATATCACCAATTTATCCAATGAATTATGAAATGGCTGAATGTTATGTAACATTGTCCGCCTTCTCACGTTCGTACGTTCCGTAACAGCGCCTGCCTTGTAGGGGTTAAGAGAAGTCGATGCAGGATGTTGATGCGATGAGCGAAACCGGAAGAAATGCAAACAGCCCTTCAGATAGGAGTTGAGAAAAACTGAATCCGCTTGCAACACGCCCAGCCATTGAGAATACACTTTGCTCAGGCATGCCTCTCCAGCCCCAAGTTGAGAATCTTCTTAGATGTCGACACACCCTGGAGCCTCGGCCGCAGTTGAGAAGTTTTGTAAGAGACGCCACAATGCGCTGACCAAGCACTGCCCTGTTGACCTCGAGGATGGTGTTGATGATATTTGGTTGGTGATAGTAGGAATATGGTGGTAAATGAATCATAAAAACTCATAAAAAATATGAATATCACCGAGCCAGGGAGAAATACGGGGTAGGAATGGGAGGCGGGAGTTAAATAACAGATCCATTATGGACACAAACGGAGCTGCACAAGACGACAGAGCCTCAGAGACTAAATTCCTCTTGAAGCACGTAGCAACACTGCTGTGCACCAATTTATGTACCGAAAACCACAGGTCAGACCTGGCACATTTGTAGTTGAGAGTGATGAAACTGCGATGTCAGATGGCGTCCCCACTCTGTTGCTTGTAGATGGCGTTAGCGATAAGTTACTGTGTCACTGACGGGTATTTCCCTCTCCCTTATTAACTCTTAGCACAATTATTTATAGGTTTTGTATGAGCATTGTGTATTGATTTAGTCTATCTGTCTATCTATGCCAGGTGCCCTAATCTCGTAAAGAATGGCCACAAACAAGTTGACTCCATGTTGCCCTGTTCCCCGCCATTTCATTGTTTTGCTCCCAGCTCACACAACCCTCTCTCATATACCTCTCCACTCCATCCCTCCATCTCATCCTTGGCCCCCCCCTTCCCCTCCCCTCCTCCACCTCACTCACACATACACTATCCTCGTCAGTCTCTCGCTCTTCATCCTCTCCTCATGGCCAAACCACATCAGCGTATTTCTCCTAACGCATCCTATCACATCCACATCCACTCCACAATGCTCCTTCACTTCCTCTTTTGTTAGTCTGTCTCTTCATGTGACTCCACATGCTCCTTATAAATAACTCATTGCCACTGCTCTCACTCTTGACTTCTGTCCCTCCAACAAGGTCCAAGCTTCACTTCCATACGTTAGAGTTGGTATCAGAATACTGTCATGGAGTAGCTTTTTCACTTCCATGCTCACATCCCTGTTTCTTATCATTGCTTTCAAGGAACCAGCAACCTTTCATCCTTGTTGCACCCTTTCAAGCACTTCACCCTCTAACTTCCATCATTACTCATCACCCTACCCAAGTACTTAAACACACTCACATTTTCCATTTCCTCCTCATCCAACATCATGTACATTCACTGACTTCATTTCTCTCGAATACCATAACTTTACTCTTCCCTTCATTCACCTTTAGATTTCGTTTCTTACATACTCTCTCAAACTCATCCACCAAGCCTTGCAGCACCCCTTCGTCTTCACTTAACAACACAGTATCATCTGCAAACAACAGTACAGAGAGGTTCTAAACACTGCCCTCTCTCATTAGGGTCGCTCCAACATCCACTGCCATACCTGGTATCTCATTTATAACCCCAATTATATACTGATTGAACAACCATGGAGACATGACACATCCTTGTTTCAATCCAACTTTCAAATAGAAAAATAAACTCAGTTCACTATCCATATTCACTGCGGCCTTAGCACCGTCATACATACTCATCACGTCCTTCAACAACTTCCCATCTACTCCATATATTCTTAATACTTTCCACAATCCTCGTCTATCCAGCGTGTCATATGCTTTCTCTAAATCCATGAAGGCTGCATACAACTTCTTTCCCTTCTCTAGAAACTTTTCCACTAAAGATCTAAGAATGAATATCTGATCTACACAAGCTCTTCCCCTCCTGAAACCTTGTTCTTCTCCAACTAATTCCTCTGTTATTTCCCTAACTCTGTCGACATATACTTTTCCTATTACACTAAGACGACAAATGCACCTATGATTACCACACACTTCTTTTTCCCATTTTCCTTTGTTCGGAGGAATAATTATACCTGAATTCCAATGGCTCTACCTTCCTCCCAGGCTAATCTGCACGTCTTCCATATCCATTCTACTACTATCTCTCCCCCATGCTTCAGCATTTCACCATAAACTCCATCAATTCCTGGGGCTTTCCCGATTTTAACTTTCATCGTTGCTTCTATGACTTCCATCCTACTGATTTCTTCCTCTCTTCTAACATCCCTCCTCCTCTCAGCCATTGCCTAGCCACGTATACTCGCATTACTTTCATTCTCTATGTTCAACAATTCCTTAAAGGTTTCTCTGCATCCGCTCACTTTTTCTCCCTTCTCTATTAGTAAGCTACCTTTTTGTCTTTTACACCCCAACTAACTTCTTTCTCGTCCTGTCTAACCCTCTTTACCTCTTTCCAGAACATTTTCTTACATTCCCTCCACTTTACTCTCAAGTTCCTTCCAACTGCATCAACCACTCTCTTCTTACTTTCTCTTACTAATCTTTTCACCTCTCTCTTCCTCTCTACATATAACTCTCTCTTCTGTCTCTCAACTACTTACACACCCCTGTTTCTTATCCACTCACTATATGTTTTCTTCTTTTGTGCCACAGCCTCTCTCACCTCTTCACTCCACCATGCTGATCCCTGCACTCCCTTTCGTCTTCTCTTCACTCCACACGCCACCTCACATGCTGTTCAGATTTCTTCTGTGAATATCTTGCACACAACTTCCACATCCCCCATCTGCTCCAATCCATATTTACCCAATCGTTCCTCCACTTCCCTCTTATATCTGCCGTTTTCCATCCTCTTGTAACCTTTTTACCCACCTTGTATGACCCAATTCCTCCTGTCCTTCCCTCCTTCTGTTTCTCCATTTCAATTGGACTTTGATTTCGAACAACACCAAGTGGTGGTCAAAAAGTCCATTCCCCCAACCTCTATATACTTTTGCATCCATTTCACACCTTCTTTATGGTCAAATAAAGTTTGGTTTAGTAAAATAAAAGCTTTGAGTATTAACCGGTATGATGCAATTATGTACAAGGGTGATTACACAATGCAAGTCTGAGAGCTAGAGAAATATGTTTGTATCCCCACTCCCTGGCTATAACTGCCGGTTTCAATGGTTACAGTAGGGAGTGGGAGATGAGCTGACAGTGGAATGGAAGGTTTCATCCTTCTATGTTGACGCCATATGAGGCAAGCTGTGTTGTGCTACATGATTCTATGTCTAATGATGGATATTAGATAGCATTACAAGATATAATAGTAGATATAATGATATTCTACGGGTAAAATATTAGTTAATGAATTATGTAGGCTGCAGTATATACTGAAAATATAATAGTAGATAAGATTTAATTAACGTAGTTAATACTTATATATGAGTAAAGGGTATAAAAGAGCAAATTAAAAGTATAAATATGGATACTATTAGTTTCAATGAATTTCAGTGCAATTTTGTGGAAACGTGGGCCATGGACCAAAAAAGAATTAATTAAATTTCGGGGAGGATACAGATCTGGATCCTATATCCACTGATCCGGATTCGGATCCTTTATAATGGCAATGTCATTAGCGAAGGTAGCGACCTGTGAGAGCTTATTTTTCTTGAGACATGAAATACCTAACCAAACACGTAGGAAAAAATCAATAAACGAACGATAATGCAGAGATTAATATTCTGTAAGAATGTTACGAGGCACGTAATGCAGTAATTCTGCAGAAGTGACCTGAAACTCTTGGCCTAACAAAAGTATAAAGTTCATCTTTATTTTAACAGTAAACTGATGTTTTTGTTATAAGGGTATCATTCCCACGGTAATATATTCCATCAAGTAATACGTCATAAAACTGGATAGAGATTATGCATCAAAGAATTTTTTTTCTTTTGACGAGGTCCTTGAGATCACAATTATTTTACAAACCTCGTCGAAACAATGAAACCATAATAATGTCAGAGGGGTGTCCCTATTTCACCATGGTGTTGTAACTCACTTCAAAATTACATATCTTGAAGACTTGCCGCCTTTAAAATTAAGCAGCCTCATGTGAATGACACTTTTTTTTTTTTTTTTAAAATTTTAAATGATTTTATGTACTGTGCGGGTAGTACAATTTTTGGTCTACCCAGGACGTGTACCGACATAGCAACTCCCAGTCGGTTATGTGGCATTAGCTTTTTATATGTAACGTCACGGGTTAGGCTATGAGGTGAAAGTTCGAATAATCGTATCAATGGAATGCACTGAATTATGTGGGGAATAGTTGGAAATCACTGGCAGATACGACATCGTAACTGTTTTTGTGCATCCACTCATGCTTTAATGTGATTGCTAGATGCTAAATTTTGAAAGTGTTCAACATTAGATTATCTACTGAGGTCAAAGTATTTGCCTCCTGCACTATGATGCAGTTATTTATTATACAAAGTAATATTATGAATAGCATTTTCGCACACGGAATAGCTATATTGGTTCATCAGGAAGTGAAATTAAATTCGATTTGGGGTTCACCCAGGCATAAGTATCTCAAAGCACGACTCGAATCGCATGGAGTTGTTACAGTTTTACTACACGAAACGCTGAGGGGTTGGCTAGCGAGGGACCACTTCTTTTATAAGTGACTGTACATTACTAGTACATGCACAAGACAGTCATTAACTTATTTATTTTATATCTCAACTTATAATGTCAGTCGACTGCAAAAAAATATGTATACACCTTAATCTCGTCCATTAACATACCCACGGTACAGCACATGCCCTCACACATAACGTACATGTGACATAATACACGCACACTATACCTTTATGTTGGTGACATATGCACATACAGTACATACACATACAAATAAACATGCAGTACATATATACAGCAGTACATTCATACAAACATATACACATGCAAACATACGCATATGCATATGCATACACATACATAAATACAAATATACATAATAATACACACATGCACATACATATATACATATACATACGCATATACACATATACATACATATACAGTACACATCTACCCCTACACATACATAGACACAATTATACACTTTTAAACTTAAGCCTTTATCCACAAATAGCTATACACATACACACGTACATAAACATAATCAAATCAAATAAATTAACATATACACATATACTGTACGTACAGGCCCATACAGAAGTATATACATTTAGACACAGGCACATGATTACATCATAAGTGCATGCAGTGACACCTTCAGTATTTCCATAAGTGCACATACATAATTACAAACACGTCCACAAAAAAATCACATTTCTGTATTTGCGTACAATATACACATGCAGATATGAGTGAACTGAATTAAGATATAGGAAGATCGCTATTGTTTATGTGTGATGTTGGTGTGGTGGTCATTATTGGGATTTCTGAAGTTTTATTATTTCTTGACTTACATTTTTTTTTTTTTTTATATACTGTATGTTCGACTCTGGGCATAGGCTTCACAGCCTGCTATCAGGGCCCAGTAGTCTTCCATTCTATACACCTCTAGTACGGTACTGGAACATGTTCTGAGTGATATAACCATTAGGAGATTTATATACAAAAAGAGCATTACAGTATATGTTTATGTCATCCATCTTTAACTATTTCAATTCATAAAACCTCCTGTTTGTATGACAACATCTAGGGTGATGAGTAATCGTTCTAATAATCTTTCTCTGGGCAATATGAAGTGGATAAAGTTTTGATTTACCAGATTTTCCCCATTTTGTGCGTCAAAAAATATTAGGGTACACTAAATAATTATTTACTATTCTAGAGCGTTAATACTAAGTATGTGACGAGTTAATCTTATTATACCGCATTGCTTGTTTGCCCTAACCACATTTTGAATGTGTAAATTCCAGGCTATATGTACATCAACTATGAGTATCACACCCAGAAACTTGGTATGTTCTACCTCTTTCAACACATATTCACCGATTTTTAGTGGATCCCGATAGTGTGCCATGGCTTGCCTTAGTGTAACTTTATTACTAATTTTCCATCTATTAATGTTTATCAGTTCATTATTCATAATTTGCAACAGGGAACGAAGACTCTGGTGAGTAGCATGAATTGTATAATCATCAGAGAATATGACAAATTTGAGTTTCTTACTAGAGTTAACAATATCATTAATATAATGGAATAACAATAAATATGGGTAGCATAAATTGTACAGTCACCAGAGAATATGAGAAATTTGAGTTTCTGACTATAGTTAACAATATCATTAATATAATGGAATAACAATAAATATGGGTACCTATGGTACTCCACATAAACTATTTTTGTATCTAAAGCGCGATCTTTGAATTCGACAAACTGTTTACGATGAGTTTTCGGAACCATCCAAGGGAAATATCTCTGACACCACAATGCTCTAATTTTGTGAGTAAGATGTGGTCAACAGTGTCAAATGCTTTAGAGAGATCTAAAAATACTGCAGTGGAAACATATATTCCTTTTTCATATCCTGTGATTAATATTAAGGAAAAAAAATGGTTTAATCACGCTTGTTCTAATGCTGTCCACAACAAAAAGGCTTACAAAAGATACCGGAGCCAACCCACCTCTGAATCTCATCTTTTAATTTTCTGCCCGGTATCATGCTAACTCTGCTCTTCACTCTCCTAAAAACAATTTCATTCGTACTAAATACTCTGAACACTACAACTCGAATTCCTCCCGCTCCTTCTGGCGCCTAGCCAAAAACCTTTCAAACAACTTAACCTCATCATCTTTCCCTCCTGTTCTCGACTCTGAAGGCTCTGTAACTTCTGGTGGTGTTCCTCCATGACGTACTCCCTCTGACGTCCTCATGACTGACATTAAAATTTCTTCAACTGATGTATTTTCTGCCATCCCTAGCCTCAATACTAACATGGCATATGGACCTGATGGAACACCTCCTGTTGCCTTCAAGAACTGCGATTCTGTGCTTACACACTGCGTAGGTAAACTCTTTCGCCATGGTCTGTCAACTTGTACCTTTCCTTCTTGCTGGAAGTTTGCACTCATTCAGCCTGTCCCAAAGAAAGGTGGCCATGCCCATCCCTCTAATTATCGCCTAATTGCTTTAACATCCTGTGTTTCAAAAGTTTTCGAGTCTATTCTTAACAAAACAAAAAAAATTTAAGCATCTTTTCTAACACAACCTTCTTTCTGATCGTCAGTATGGGTTCCGCCATGGACGCTCCACTGACCATCTTCTCACCTACCTTTCAGACTTCAGGTCATCCTCCTTTCGGGTTTTTTGGGAAAGCGTTGCCATTGCACTTGACATCTCAAAGGCTTTCGATCTAGTGTGGCATAAATCTTCACTATCCAAACTACTCTCCAGTCTGGCATAAATCTTCAATATCCAAACTGCCCTCTTACGGTTTCTATCCTTCTATCTTTGCCTTCATCTACAGCTTCCTTTCTGGTCGTTCTATAGCCGCTGTTGTAGACGGCCATCGTTTTTCTCTTAGATCTATCAACAGTGGTGTTCCTCATGGCTCTGTCCTATCACCAGCTCTCATCCTTTTATTCATCAATGATCTAAGCTTTACATCTAACCCTATCCGCTCCTACGCTCATGATTCCACCCTTCACCTTTCCAGTCGGTTCCCGCAACATCCATCTCAGCAGTTACTTCAATAAACAAGGGTTGAGACTATGGCACACCTAATATCTGATTTGGTTTTTATCTCTGACTGGGGTAAAAATAATCTTGTTTTTAACGCATCAAAGACTCAGTTCTTATACCTGTCAACCTGACAAAATCTGCCAATGTTTAATAATATCCAGCTCAATCCTGAATCATCCTTGAACATGCTTGGGGTTTCATTCACTCAGGATTTATCTTGGAAAGATCGTATTTCATCTCTTGTAAAATTGGCTTCCAAGATATTAAGTGTGCTAAGCCGACACCGTACCTTCTTTACTCCTGCACAGTTGTTGACTTTATACACGTGTTTTATTCACCCCTGTATAGAGTACAACTCTCATGTGTGGGGAGGCTTCCCACATACAGCTCTTCTCAATAGGGTAGAGTCAAAGCCTTTTTGTCTCATTAACTCTCCTCCTCTTACTGGCTCCCTTCAACATCTGTCTCTTCGTTGCACTGTTGCATCGTTATCTCTTTTCTATCGTTACTTCCATGTTCACTGCCCCTCTGTACTGTGTGCTTGCATCCCTCCACCTGTACGACGGGTGCATAGCACCCGTCTAGCAACAAACTCTCTCCCCTTTTCTGTCCAAATCTCCAATGCAAAAATTAACCATTACTCCCAGTCCTTCATTTATGCAACAGGTCAATTCTAGAACTGTCTCCCTCTGTCTGTATTTCCTACTTCCTATGACCTCCAGTCTTTCAAACGCAGTGTGTCCAGGCATCTCGAAATGAACGAATCTTGAATTTGACTCTCTTTTGTATTGTTTTTGTTTTTTTCTTGGAAGGAACTGTTGTGTGGGCTCTAAGCCTTTGGTGTCTTCTTCCTCACATAAAAAAAAAATACAGCTCTTCCTAGGAAGGTAAAGTCAAAGGATTTTCATCTCATTAACTCTCCTCCTCTTTTTGGCTTTCTTCAACCTCTGTTTCTTCGTCACACTATTGCATCTTTGTCTCTATTCTATTGCTGTTTCAGTTGTCACTGCTGAACTATCTGCTTGCATCCCACCACCACAACAGCCGGTGCATGGCACCAGTCCAGCAACAAACTCTCATCCCTTATCTGTCCAACTCTCAAATTCAAGATCTTACCATACTCCCAGTCATTCATGTATGCAACAGGTCAATTCTGGAACTGTCTCCCTCTGTCTGTATCTCCTACTGCCTATGATCTCCAGTCTTTCAAATGCATTGTGGGCAGGCCTTTCGAAATGAACGAAACTTGAGTTTGGCTCTGTTATCGTGTTTTTTTTTTTTCTTGGAGGAAGAATTTGCGCGCTGCTAGCCTTTGGTTCCTTTTTCCTTGCATTAAAAAAATAAATAACTAGTTTTTTCTACCATATTGAGGTGAAGGCTACCTCTACCATACAAACTCCTTTCATGAATAAAATTGTCAATAACGTCAGTAAATATCACACACTCCTTTCTACACAGACCCTATAGCCTACTATAGACTCCTGTCATTCTACTGAGATTTATAAAGCCATTTTCAAATCCTGGTAACAGACCACAGACAAATAACTTTCTACAACATTCCTTGAACTTCGTAATAAGGTCCCTGTAGTTCCTAAGTATCTCCTCTGACCTGCCTGAAGCTACATCTTTAGTCCTTACCATAATAACAAAGATCGACACCTCACTCAGTCACATCCTGTGTCTTAAACCCATGAAACAAAAACGTTACCTCCTCAAACCCTTATTGCAAAACCCCTTCTCCTAATGCCTGGTCAACAAATACTCGACAAGCAAGAGGGTGGGCCCATCTTGCACTTTCAAGAAGCTGAAGCCTTCCATCCACTATATTACCATTATGCCGGAAATCGAACCCGGAGTTCTCAGGTGAGAGCCAGGCAGCAAACCACTATGCTACAAATAGGTGAAAATAATCTCACATTGTAGCAATCTTGTAACCAACGCCCCCCCCCCCCCCGAGTGCCAGGGGGGTTGTCGCATCCTCTTCAGGGCCACAGTAGGGGACGGAGGGACATTATATAAGACTGTGACAATGTTTAGATGATTTTTACCTGGCCATAGTGGTTTGCTGCCTGGCTCTCACCTGTGTGTCCCGTTCGATTTCCGGTATAATGGTAATATGTTGGATGATTTTTTCCTGTGTAAAGTACAGGTTTCTTTCTTCAGGCTGAAGCCTATTCCTAACAGATACACTCTTATCAGTGCTACCTATCTTAATCTTGCACCCTCCACTGGCTGGCTGGAAGCCATCACATCATCTAGCCTGGTCTCAACCTTAAGTAGCCTATCCTCCAGGTTGTCTACTTAACACTTCGGCTTCCACTTCCTCCAAGTGCTCAGCCATAGCACTCAACATACCAACCTGACTCTCCCAACCATTCAGCCTGTCACTTAACACATCAATTGCCTCACTGTTTTTTGTAATTCTTTAATTAGGCCTATTCGATAACTCGGAAAATAAACGCGTATACTCACCTTCGTCTTTCGCCATGAAATCTTTTATAAATTCCTTAGAGCTCATGCAGGAGGAGAATCGTGGGCAGGTGCCATATTAAACGAGGACTTGGGAATATCCCCAAAAGTACGTCTTCACAGAACTGACTGACAGGTCAGAGGTCAGACTCAGAGAGAGAGAGAGAGAGAGAGAGAGTATTGTAGTATTAAATAATATCAATTTTGAATGCATTTTTTTTATTTACCTGTTACTAATTTCAGATAATTGTATCAATACACCTTGAAGGACAGCAAAACTTTCAAGTGTTAATTAATTTTTCCACTACAAATTTAACAGTATTATTTTATTATTAAATTAAATTTTGCAGAACTTAAAGATACGTGTATCAAACAAATATAAAAATCATTGTTATTTGTGTCAGTGTAAGTGCAACAGTGTAATTTAATTACAACTTTTCCCCCCTAATAATGATATATGTCTACTGCATTTCGTGAAAATTATCTGTTGAAAGTGGTAGATTTATCACAGGATTCAAACAAATCTTTCTTAGTTAAGACTGATATGCGAGAAAAAAAA
>JAGKTI010024778.1:0-14237 GCA_018397915.1 Birgus latro | reverse complement strand
CTAGAAACTTTTCCACTAAGGATCTAAGAATGAATATCTGGTCTACATAACCTCTTCCCTTCCTAAAACCTCCTTGTTCTTCTCCAACTAATTCCTCAGTAATTTCCCTAACTCTGTCAATAAGTATCCTACCATATACTTTTTTTCCTATTACACTCAGAAGGCAAATGCCCCTATGATTACCACACACTGCTTTTTCCCCTTTTCCTTTGTACAGAGGAATAATTATACCTGACTTCCAATCCTCCGGGACTCTACCCTCCTTCCAAGCCAATCTGCACACCTTCCACATCCATTCTATTACTATCTCTCCCCCATGCTTCAGCATTTCACCACACACTTCATCAATTCCTGGGGCTTTCCCCATTTTAACTTTCTCCATTGCTTCCACCACTTCCATCCTGGTGATTTCTTCCTCTCTTCTCACAACCCTCCTTCTCCCCGCCATTCCCCAGCCACTTATACTTGCATTACTTTCATTCTCTATGTTCAACAGTTCATTAAAATGTTCTCTCCCTCTGTTTACTTTTTCTCCCTTCTCCACTAGGAATCTACCATTTTTATCTTTCACACCCCCACTAACTTCGTTGGCACCCTGTCTAGTTCTCTTTACCTCCTTCCAGAACATTTTCTTACATTCCCTCTGCTTTACACTCAAATTCCTTCCAAATTCCTCATCCACTCTCTTCTTACTCTCTCTTACTAATCTTTTCACCTCTCTCCTCCTCACTACATATAACTCTCTCATCCGTCTCTCAGCTTCTTCGTCGCCCCTGTTCCTCATCCACTCATTATATGCTTTCTTCTTTTGTGCCACAGCCTCTCTCACCTCTTCAGTCCAACATGCTGTTCCCTGAACCCCCTCTCGTCTTCTCTTCACCCCACACACCACCTCACATGCTGCACAGATTTCTTCTGTGAATACCTTGCACACACCTTCCACGTCCCCCATCTGCTCCAATCTATATTTACCCAATCGCTCCTCCACTTCCCTTTTATATTCAGCCTTTATTCCATCCTCTTGTAACTTTTCTACCCTCCTTGTAACAAATACTTCCTCCTGTCCTTCCCTTCTTCTCTTCCTCCCTCTTGTTTGGATTCTAATTCTGGCCACCACCAAGTGGTGGTCAGAAAGTCCACTCCCCCAACCTCTATATACTCTTGCATCCGTTACACATCTTCTCATCCTTTCATCCACACACACATTGTCAATCATTGCCTTCCGTTCATTCATTCCACCGTCCTCTCTTCTCACCACTCGCCATGTATACCTATGGATCATTTTGTGCCTGAAGAGGGTATTAGCTACCAACAACCCCCTCCCAGCACAAATGTCCACTAAAGCACTGCCATTCTCGTCCATCTCTGCAGGCACACCCCACTCACCAACCACTCCATCCACCTTCTCATTCCCTACTTTTCCATTCATATCTCCAATCAGAAACACTCTCATTCCTTTCAAACTTTTCCAAGCAGGCTTCCACATTTGTCCAAAACTCTTCTCTCACTCTACTTGACCCAACTGATCTATACTCTCTTACATTCTCCTTCCACCTGTTGCTCACAACAATACACACTCCCTCTTTCGCCCTCTCATTCTCACCCACTCCCGCGCATATACCCTCGGGCTTTCAGGTGGTGACTTGTATCATCTATCAGCACTGCCAATGTCCAACAACAGTCAGAGCTGCTAATGTCATCAGTACTCCCATCCATTGTTGACAAATTAGCCATTTTCCCCCATTCTAGACTCCCCTCCCTACCTCCCCTCCATTACCGACTCGTGACGTCTGCTCAGCCGCTCTGTGCTAAGTAAATCTTCTCCGGATATTTCCACTGTTTTCATCCATTGAAATGAGCCCTATGCCCTATTCTTATACAAAATAATATATATATATATATATATATATATATATATATAAAATGAGGTAATTGATAGTCGTACACCTGAGTTGGCTTGCAGTCCCGAGGGACCCAGGTTCGAATCCTCGCTGGGGCAGGGAACAGTTTAAGGATTTGAATTTCATTAAATCAGGCTTTACTGATCTACCAGGAGACCCGCCGACATGTCGTAAAAATAATCCTGCTAATACCAATACATCAGTCCTGTATGAGACAGCCCTAGCAAGTATTCAATATGGACGGTGGGTGTTAGCGCCGAAGTGGTGACATGTAGAGGTGTATGGTATGTAGGAGGACAGCTGGGCCTTGATAGCAGGCTGTAAAGCCTATGCCCAGATTCGGACACATAAAAAAAAAAAAAAAAAACTGGAATTGGCTAATTAACACTTAGCAACATCCAACCTGCACTCGTTCGATAATTTCCCCTGCTTTTTTTTCCCGTGAAATATGCCGTATGAGCTACTCTCATTATATAAATGTATATAAGAAAGGAAGGGAGAAGCCTGAGTGATATTAATATTCACCTGGAACTACCTAATTTATGAATTGTCTAGATTTGCTACGACTTATTTCTTAGCATATACATTAGCAGCTGACATTTTCAACTCTTGGCTACCAAGATACAGCCAGTTCGCTCTCGTCCTTCTCGTTGAAATGACGCCCGTCCATTTCTGCCGGTTTTGCGCCTATTATAAAAGGCCCTGTGACCTCTACCCCTACTAAACATCGTGTGGGAAGCGGTAAAGGACTGCAGATATGTACAAGTGTAATAAAGTACTAGAAATAATAAAGTGTGAGTGTGTATATGAGTAAGAAATGAGAGAACACAAGCGGCGAATTAGCGGGAGTGGGAGGCTTGTACGCGCTTGTATTTTACATTGCTTTCACAGTGTTTTTTTTTTTAGTATGGATTCCAAACTACTTGGAAATCATTGAATAGTGTTTCTAGTGATAATATCTGGCAATGGTATTCAGATTAGGGGATGTCGGGAAGTGTAAAGAGGAGACTTAGTTACCCAACTTCAGAAGTCTCCAAAAGTCCTATGGTAGTCGACGAGTGCTAAAAAAAAACATCCCAGGAGAAAGCTGAAGGTATGTGCCATAAGCATATGTAATTATAATATTCTAGGACTAATAACTGATTTTTGGCAAATATTAAAAAAAAAGTCAGTCGGAATGCGAATATCCCTGTGGGAATGGCACGGAAAACCTCCAACAACCCCGCGGAGTTGGGGTTAATAATTATAACATCTTTGGTCTGAATTTTGTCTAGCATTTTAATGCAACCTCTCCACATCCACTCATCAAGGGTGAGCAACAATCCAGCTGAGAGCGCACATGACTCTTATAAACTACAGCTAACTGCTCGTCAGTGAAGAAGCTATAAACTCTGTACAATAATCCAAGTTTCTCTGAGGCAATTTTAGCAAGTGATCTGACATGAGAGGTCCAGCTAAGGGTATTATTAAGTGAAACACTGAGAATTTCAATACTTTTGGAGATAGGAATATCAGAAGCACTGAAGGTAATATAAGAATCTGGCAACATCTGTCTATTAGTAAATTGTATATACATCAGGAAACCATTTACTACGCTGGGTGGTAACTATGTAACCAAATTTTGGCGCCTGGTGGTTTAGTGGGTAATTACGGTGCTTCAATCGGATTGAGCCGGTGAAGGTCTATGTCCAGGGGGTGGTTGGGATTTACTGCTCACGTAATGCCATTCAGGGATGAGTGAGGCTGGTCAACTCTCATCTTAAATGTCAAGACCAACTTGCCTAGCCCCGGGCTCCTACGCTTCTCTGTGGGGCGACATAGGATTGGATAATAAACAAATGAATGAATCAATCAATATACATACTGTACTGTATTTGGTTTTACCAGCATTAAATGAGACAAGGTTATTTTGTCCATTCAGTGATCCTAGATAAGTCTTGATATATGGAGAAGGCTGTACTGAATTGTGAGTTAGAGATATTAAACTTTGTGAATGGGTGTTTAAGTGTGAATGAACTATGAAGTGTAGAGTCATCTGTATATGAATGGATGGGATTATAGGTGAGAGATAAGAGATCAATAATATGAATTGGGCATAGGGTTGGAGCCAGAACTGACCTTTGTGGCACACCGGTGTTAACTGAGTGGAAATTGGAATACACATCATCTACTTTTACTTATATCTTTCTGTTGCTGAGATATGAGGAAATCCAAGGAACAAAAGACGTTAGCCCATAGCAAGGGAGTCTGGATGGCAGGGAACAGTGCCATACTCTGTCAAAAGCTTTAAAAATATCAAGGGCTACAGCATGAGTTCCTCCGTATTGGTCAACTGATTGATGGATGGTATGAGTCAGGTGATTGAGTATGTCAATGATGGATCTTTTGTGCCAAAATCCATACTATCTATCACAAATTAAGTTATTGAATTCAAGATATGTAACTATGCACTTATTCATTACAATTTCCAATACTTTACAAACAGAAAATGTAATAGCTATTGGTCTGTAATCAGAGGGATCAGAGGAACTTCCTCTCCGGAACTGGGTGGATATTGTCTTCTTTCCAAGAATTAGGGAATGATGAGGTACGTATGCATAGTCTGCATAATTAAGCTAGAACAGAAGCAAGTTCTAGGGAGCACTTTTTCAAAACAATTGGAGGAATTCCATCTGGGCCTGTGGCTTTGTTGGTTGGTAAATTGTCTAGGATCGATTTTACATACCTAGTCTGCATTTTAAGTGAAAATTTCGGGGAGAGTCAAGTTCTAGTACTGGGACGTTCCTGCTGACGTCCTCTAACATAGAATTTCTGTAAAATGTACTGGCAATGATATTCACTTTACCACGCGAGTCTGAAGATTTTAGTGGGGGAATGGATGATGATTTGTTAAAGTTATTATTGAAAGAATTGAGAGCTGACCAGAATATTCTATTGACATCAGGACTGCTTAGTAGTCTGGATCCTTGGTTTTAAAGAAAGCTTGACTTAGCAAGATTTATTACTGCTTCTGGATGGTTTCTAGCAATTTTAAATTGACTGAGTGATTCAACTGTTTTTCAGTTTAAGTAAGAATTATATGCTAATGACTTTTGGGCCATTGCTCTAGCACAATTGTTATCAAACCATATTGGGGAGACCAATCATTTAGTGAACTGCTGATTTGGTATGGACAATTCCATACCAGTTTGTATTAAGTCAATGATGTGGGACTGGGTAGAAATGATGTCACTAGAGTAGAAAGACTGCCATGGAATGTCAGCAAAAATAATTTCTGAATCCATTACAGCCTGCCCTATCAAAGTCCCACTGGGTCACCCTAACTTTCTATCTATCTATCTATCTATAGCCCGACGCCCTACTCCCACAAAGGGTGGAGGCAGACAAAACGCCTCCAAGTCGCTCTGTCACCCACCACTTGACTGCCCTCCCCCCAGCTCACTTCCCCCTCCCTCACATACCTCTCAACTCCATCCCTCCACCTCATCCTCAGTCTCCCCCTCCCTCTCCCTCCATCCACTTCACCTACATAAACCATCTTAGTCAGTTTTTAATTCTCCATACTCTCCAAATGTCCAAACCACCTCAGTGTATTTCTCCTAATTTTCTCAATTACATACACCCCACAGTGTTCTTTCATTTCTTCATTTGTCAACCTGTCCCTCCATGTCACTCCACATGCTCCTCTCAAGTAACTCATTTCCACTGCTTTCACCCTTGTTTCCCTCTAGCATGGTCCATGCCTCACTTCCATACATTAGGGTAGGGATCATAATACTATCATGCAGTGACTTCTTAACTTCCATACTCACCTTCCTATTTCTCACCACCACTTTCAGTGAACCAACAACCTTCCTTCTCTGCTGTACCTTTTCAAGCACTTCCCCCAAAACTTCCATCCTTACTCATCACACTACCCAAGTACTTGAATGCACTAACATTCTCCATATCCTCACCATCCAACCTCACTGTGCAATCTGTGACTTCATTCCTCTCAAACACCATAACTTTACTCTTGTTTACATTAAGATTCCTCTTTTTACAGTGTCCCAAATTCATTCACCAAACCTTGCAACTCCCATTCATCTTCACTCAACAATACTGTATCATCAGCAAACAGCAACACTGCAATTTTCCACACCTCACTCTCATCCATTAGAGTCACCCCCACACCCACTGCCCTGCCTTGCACCTCTTTTACAACCCCATCCATGAATATACTAAACAGCCATGGAGACATCTCACATCCATGTTTCAGTTCCACATTTAGATCAAAGAACTCACTCAGCTCAACATTCTTTCGCACTGCAACCCTAGCTCCCTCATACATACTCTTCATAGAACTCGACAATTTCCCATCCACACCATATATTCTTAATACCTTCCACATACCTTGCCTATCTACTCTGTCATATGCTTTCTCCAAGTCCATGAAGGCAGCATACACCTACTAAACACCTTAGAACAAATATCTGATTTGCACACCCTTTTCCCTTCCTAAATCCCCCTTGTTCTCCAACTAGCTCCTCTGTTATATGCCTAACCTTATCAGTGAGTATTCTACCATATATTTTTCCAATCATACTAAGAAGGCAAATACCCCTATGGTTACCACATACTTCTCTCACTCCTTTTCCTTTGCACTGATGAACAATTATACCTCATTTCCAGTCCTCTGGAACCCCTCCCTCTTCCCAAGCCAATCTACACAACTTCCATATCCACTCCACAACAATCTCCCCCCCATACTTCAGCATTTCACCACACATTCCATCAATTCCCAGGGCCTTTCCCATCTTGATCTTCTTCATTGCTTCAACTACTTCTGCCCTACTGATCTCTTCCTCCCTCCTCTCATTGCTTCTCCCAGCCACTTATACTTGCACTGCTCTCACTCTATACATTCAACAAATCCTCAAAGTGCTCCTTCGATCTCCTCATTTTCTCTCTCTTCACCACCAACAATCTATTATTCCCATCTTTCACTCCCCTACTATTTCCCCTTTCATACTGTCTTACTTTCTTAACCTCCTTCCAAAACAATTTCTTACTCTCCCTCCATTTCACACTCAGATTCCTCCCAAACACTTCTTCCACTCTCATCTTACTCTCCTTCACCAATCTCTTCACCTCCCTTCTCCTGCTCACATATACCTCTCTCTTCTCTCTCTCATCTTCTCCCCTACCTATACTCGCTAGCCAGTCACTACATGCCTTCTTCTTTTGTTCCACAGCTCATTTCACCTCATCATTCCACCACGCTGTCCCTTGCACATCCCTGGATCTCCTCCTCACTCCAGGAACCACCTCGCATGCTGCACCTATCTCTTCTGTGAATATCCTGCAAACCTCTTCCATCCCTTCCATCTGCTCTAACTCATACCTTCCCAATTTTTTTCCACTATGCTCTTATACTCTGCCATTTTCTCTCCTTTGCAACTTCTTCACTCTTTTCACAAGAGCTGTTTTCTCCTGTCTTCCCCTTCGTCTCTTCACTCATTTTCTTTGCAGTCTTACTCTCCACACTCTTGCATCCAACACTTGTCTTCTCAATCGCTCTTCCACACATACACATAATCTATCATTGCCTTTCGTTCAACAGGTTCACCGTCCATCCTCCTCATGTCTCTCCACGTAAACCTGTGGATCATCTTACGCCGGAAGAAGGTGTTAGCTATTGCCAACCCCTTGCTGGCACACCCCACTGACCAACCACTGCATCCACTCATACATTCCCAACCTTGCCATTCATGTCTCCAATCAAAAACACTCCTTCGCTTCTCTCAAACTTGTTCATACTTGTTTCTACACTCACCCAAAACTCATCTTTCACTCTTGCCACTCGGTTCTCTGTCGGCGAATACGCACATACAATCACCCAAGCTTGTATACCTACTTTCATCCTCACCCATACAATCCTTGCACCCACTGTTCCATACTCTCTTATATTCTCCTTACACTTCTTGCTTATCATCACGCATATTCCCTCTCTTGCCCTCTCATTCTCATTAACTCCTCTACATATTCCTAACTCATACTTCCATTCCCTCACCCTTTTACCTTCCATTTAGTTTCAGTCTAGCCACATACATCCATTCTTGCATCCTCAAGCACTTGAACAATTTCCCTCTCTTCACTCTCATCTTAAATGTCAGGACCAACTTGCCTAGCCCCAGGCTCCTACGCTTCTCATGGGGCAACGTAGGATTGGATGATGGATGGATGGATTCACTTCATCATTCAGTCCTCTCACATTCCACATTCCCATCCTTTGAATGTCTTGTCCGTTCACTTGTCGTCAACATATGGTCCGTCCTGGTCCAAGACACTTTGTTCGCTCGATTAGTTAGTTCTTTTTATGGGGTGGGGCACTAACCCACCACCAACCCTTTTATTCACCTCATAAGACAAGTAGGGATACTGGGGGAGCACTCCTGAACCCCCCCTACCCCTAGGGGGGAAGGCAGTACCTCCTTCATACCCCTGAATACCCAGGGAAGAGGGGAGGGGGGGTCGAAACGAACTCCACTCACCTCTACCCAAGCTCCCAGCCCTCCCCCATATCCCTACCCAACCCAACCCCACCCGTCATTCTTAACTGGCAGTTACATCTCAAGCTGACTTCATACCACTCCTGGTCACACTATTATGCACAAATAAATCTCTAGGATACGTAAAAAGTTTATAACTATCAACACACTGCAGCAACAAATTAATGCAGCCGTGGCTCAGTGGGTTAGAGCGCTCCGCTCTGGCTGTAGGGTCGGAGGATCGAATCCACCCAAGGGTCATTGGTAGACATCAGGAAGGGCATCCGGTCACAAAACGCTACACGCTCCAATCTAAAAAGGCCGACGCATGCAAGCATGTTGCAGCCTTCAAAAAAAAAAAACGAAACGAACGAACGAACACTGATAATAAGACAGATATGTTAACAACAGCCATCCAAGGCCTCATGCATTTTGGCTCACTACTTTGAACAAACATAAACACACACACACACACACACACACACACACACACACACACACACACACACACACACACATATACAGGGTTAAGCAGTGAGGCAGGAAGGAGGTGTCGGATGGTGCTCCTGAGACAACAATCAGCTAAACCAATGGCAAAAAGGAGGCCTGCCTATTGTGACTATGTGAATTGTGTGCATGAGTGGTGGTTCCATCTGAATTTAGTGAAAAAAAAAAAAAAGCCAGAGGATTCGGTCAAATAAGAGTACAACAGAGTGGCAGTTTAAATTTTCATACATACTGTACACATCATGCTGGAAGGAAACAGTTCATTGTTTACATCCAGCGAAAGTAAATTTGCGGAATTCTCCAACGAAGACCGAAACAACGGGGCATTAGACTGAGCCGAACACGAGTAGTAAGTGTGGATAAAATAACTGAGAGGAATGCCCAGGAATTACAACAGGTCTATCTATCTATTGCCAGATGCCTCAATCCCGAACGGGGTGGCCACAAACAAATCGCCTCCATGTCACTCTGTCCCCAGCCATTTCACTACCACACTCCCAACTCACACCCCCCTCTCTCATATACCTCTCCACTCCATCCCTCCATCTCATCCTCGGCCTCCCCCTCCCTCTCGCACCCTCCACCTCACTCACATACACTCTCCTCGTCAATCTTTCACTCTCCATCCTCTCCACATGCCCAAACCACCTTAACATGTTTCTCCTAACGATTCCCATCACGTCCTCAACCACACCACAACGCTCCTTCACTTCCTCATTTGTTAGTCTGTCTCTCCATGTGACTCCACATGCTCCTCTCAAATAACTCATTTCCACTGTTCTCACTCTTGACTTCTGTCCTTCCAACAGGGTCCAAGCTTCACTTACATATGTCAGAATTGGTATCACAATACTGTCATGTAACAACTTTTTCACTTCCATGCTCACCTCCCTGTTTCTTATCACTGCTTTCAACGAACGAGCAACCTTCCTTCCCTGCTGTACCCTTTCGAGCACTTCACCCTCCAGACTACCATCCTTACTCATCACACTGCCCAAGTACTTAAATTCACTCACATTATCCATTTCCTTCCCATCCAATCTCACTGTACACTCACTGGCTTCACTTCTCTCGAAGACCATCACTTTACTCTTCCCCACATTCACCTTTAGATTCCGTTTCTTACACACTCTCCCAAACTCATCTACCAGGCCTTGCAGCTCCCCTTTGTCTTCACTCAACAATACAGTATCATCTGCAAACAAGAGTACAGGGAGTTTCCAAACACTGCCCTCTCTCACTAGGGCTGCTCCAACATCCACTGCCCGACCTTGTATCTCTTTTATAACCCCATCCATATACAGATTGAACAACCACTCCTGGTCACACTACAGGTATGGGCAGTAATTACAGAGTTACAGGACTGGACCTCAAAAGAGGAAAGGGAGATTAAGGTGTTGAAAAGTAAGTTAGAGAGCATCTGCTCATGCAGTGCTGAACAAAAGAAAGAAGTAACAAAGTTAAAAGTGAGCAATGAATCAGCCACAAATAAAATAAAACAGCTCAAGAGGGAAAATAAGAGACCGTAAGTCGAAAGGGAAAGCATGAAAAGAAAACTTGACAAGTAGGAGTCAAAAACAAAGAAGCAGGATGAACACAATTACAGAAATTAAGGAAGAGCACAAGGGATGCAAAAAAAATTCAAGAGGATGGAAAAATAAATCTAAAGGAAATTTCAGAACTGAGGACGAGGCTGTAGCACGAGCCGAACGAGGTGGTACTCCCGAGGGGAATGGGAATGCTGGCGATAGGGAGAGCTGGAGCTCCTGCTCCAATTTCTACCTAACCATCCCCTATGCTGACCTTTTCAGTGTGACAGCAACATGGAGAGTAGACCAGCATACTCTCCCAAACATTTTCTCTAACTATCTTATGCACTACACCACATGCACTTTACATATCACACAACGTATCCCACTACGTTACAGGGGTTGACACCAGCAAGGGCATGTGGCCAGAAAACTTTCCCCCTGTTACCTAGTGGCGGATTTTGGGGGGAGACGTGATGGGGGTTCCGCTGGCATATATCACGGGTCTGGGGCGAGATGGGGCTCGAACCTGTGCTATAGGGTACAGGGCATTGCGGTTCCCAGGCTGCCACTTCAGCCCAATAGAGAGGGGCCTGAACCTGGGAGCAGCACCCCAGGAGGTTGCCCTATCAGTGGGTGTATAATGGCAGGGCAGTTGCAGTGCCAAGGTGTGCTTGGAAGGTGTCCCTGCAGCTGTCCTGGCAGGGTGCCCCGAGGCCACTACCACAGCCACTAGTATGCTCGTGGCTAGGTATCCCAGATCTCTTGCCTGGACCTAGGACTGTGCAACGGGTGGGGCCTATGGAATGTTCACCCCTCTTTATCTTTATCTTACCAACTATGACTTACAAGTATAAGCAACAAAGTAAGCCTGAAGACGGTAAATCACCCAGGGGGTTCAGAGTGGGTTTGTGGAACGTGGGAAGTTTGAGGGGAAGAGCGGGGGAAGTCGTTGAGGCATTCAGTAGAAGGTGGGTGGATGTGGCATGTTTGCAGGAAGTCTGGTACTGGAGCTGATCAGCCAGAAAGACGGTTGGCAAGGATTGCTACTATAAGTTGTTTTCGAAGGGAGGGACTGATGATATGGGGGTGTGGGTGTGTTGGTTGCGGAGAAATGGGTGGAATATGTTATGAATGTTATAAGAGTAAGCGATAGGATATTAGTACCGAAAATTTTGATCGGTACGAAAATTATTGCAATTATATCGGCATATGCTCCACAGGGAGGGTTGTATGATGCAAAGAAGGATAGATTTTGGGATGATTTAATACATGTAGTAGGTGGTATGGGTGATGATGGGATAGTTGTTCTAGGAGGGGATTTAAATGGTCATGTGGGTGAAGCAGCTCAAGGTTATGAAGGAGTTCATGGAGGATGTGCATATGGTGTGAGGAATGCAGAAGGGGAAAGAATACTCGAGTTTGCGGAGGCTATGGACATGATTGTGTGCAAAACACATTTTAGAAAAAGAGTGAGTAGGTTGATTACGTATGAGTCCGGGGGAAATAGTAATCAGATAGATTATTTTCTGGTCAAGAGGGTTGATAGGAGGTTAGTCTATCTATCTATTGCCAGATGCCATAATCCCGTAAGGGGTGGCCATTTGACTTTGAGTTATTTGTTTTACAGGGAGGGGCACTAACCCTCCACCAATCCACTTGGTGACACGTAGGGAGCACGTATGGTTTGGTTATATGATTACCAACCAGCGTTGTAAATGGTTTTTGGCTTACAGGAAACTATTTGGCTTGTCACTCAATGTAAAGCCACTTGTAAAAGAAAGAAACACAATAAAAAGTGACAAGAAAGATGGGAGAAATAGGAAGAGAGGAGGTGAGGCACAGAAAAAGAATGATAAAGGCTAAGGAAGAAGTAGGCAGCACTACATCAAGGAAGTGGATGATGGTCATCACCACCTACCACTAAAGGAGGTTAGTGAGGGATGTTAAAGTTATAGGAAGCGAGGAGTGTGTGCAGCAGCACAAACTACTGATTTGTGACATGGTGCTTAAAGAACGAGTGATGAGAAGGAGGCAATATGTACCTAGGAGGAAAATATGGAAGCTGGGAAACCAATCAGTAAGGGATGCCTTTTATAGTAAGATGAGGAGAGTGGTGGCTGAACAGGAAGCTGCAGACACAGGCATTGATGAACAGTATAGGGCCCTTAAGAACAACCTCCTGAGATTTACCGATGCAATATGCGGTTGGACAAGAGGCCCACCAAGACATAAAATAACTTGGTGGTGGGATGAGGGTGTGCAGGCCGCAGTTAAAGAGAAAAGAAGGCTTTTCCGGGAATGGAAGAAGGGTGGTAACAGGGAGGAGTGCTTGGCTGTCAAGCATAGGGCTAGAAGAGAGGTATACAGGGCGAAGTCTGAGTCACAGAGACTTTTACTTGATAATCTATATCATGGGGAAAGGAAAAATACAATTTTTAGGGTGGTAAATCAGGTGAAGAGGGATAATGGGGATATTGTAGGTGAGCAGTGTGTGAAGAATGATGAAGGAAGGGTAGTGGTGAACAGTGGGGATATTAAAGATGCATGGAGAGAGCATTATAGCCGGTTGTTGAATGAGGAGTTTGACTGGGATAGGGAAGGTTTGGAGCCAGCAAATCCAGTGTTTGGTTCTTGGCCATTAATTGACGCTGCTACTGTAAGTGAGACAACAAGCAGGATGCGGGTGGGGAAGGCAGCAGGTGTGTCTGGGTTGACTGCCGAAATGTTGAAGGCCTCAGGAGATACTGGAGTGAGGTTAGTCACTGACCTGATATGATTATATATGAGTGTGTTGTTCCAGATGATTGGCTGAAGAGTATAATTGTAAATGTGTACAAAGGAAAGGGTGATGCCCTGGAAAGGGGAAATTACAGAGGTATAAAGCTCTTAGATCAGATAATGAAAGTAATGGAGAGAGTTCTAGAAGGCATGATTAGAGAAAGAGTGAATATCGATGAGATGCAGTTTGGGTTTATGCCAGGCAGGGGGACCACTGATGCCATATTCACTGTTCGACAGCTTCAGGAAAAATATATTGGCAAGAAAAGGGAATTGTATTTTGCTTTTGTTGATTTGGAAAAGGCCTTTGACAGAGTCCCTAGAGAGGTGTAAAGTGGGCAATGAGAAAGCTGGGGTTGGAAGAGTGGCTGCTTAGGGTGGTTATGGTCATGTACGTGGGTGCTCGTACCCAGGTAAGAGTGAATGAAGTTTTGACTGATGAGTTTTCTGTGAATGTTGGTGTGCATCAGGGGTCAGTTTTGAGTCCCTTGTTGTTTATCATGGTACCTGAAGCCCTCTCACGTGACTTCAGAGATGGACTCCCATGGGTGATGCTGTATGCTGATGATTTGGTGTTGATTGCAGAGAATAAAAAGGAGGCGGAGGAAAGATTTAAGAAGTGGAGAGATGGTATGGGGTACAAGGGCTTAAGGGTAAATGCAGATAAAACAAAAGTGATGATATCTAGGGTTGGTGGTGGTACAATCAGAGGAGAGGGAGAGTGGCCATGTGCAGTTTGCCACAAGGGTATGGGAAGTAATTCCATCTTGTGCAGTGTCTGTGATAAATTGGTTCACAAGAGATGTAGTGGTATTAGAGGTAGACTGCGAGATAATGCTGATTTTATGTGTGCTGCGTGTCGGGGAGAGCAGGTGGAGACTGTTAGGCGTGAGAGGGGGGTTGAACTTGCAGGTGAGTCTCTTGAGTGTGTGGAGGAGTTTCGTTATTTGGGAGACATGTTATGTGCCGGAGGTGGGGCTGGAGTTAGC
>JAGKTI010024777.1:0-14238 GCA_018397915.1 Birgus latro | reverse complement strand
TGACTTAAGGGTTAAGGGACTGAACAGGGAGGCTGCCAGGGATCGAGCAGCATGGAGAGCCGCCATTAGGTGACCAAGGCCGACGCATGCAAGCATGTTGGAGCCTTCAAAAACGAAAACGATATCAGTAATATGTTAGGTTTCATTAAGTTACAGTGACTGAATTATCTTGGAGCCACTGACCTGAACATCCTAACTTAGAGGGAAAGCCATCATTTTGTCGTGGTTTGTGCTTAAAACTGATAAGGTTGTATAATTAATAACTTCTTAATTCTCCAGTAACTTATAACTTTTAAAAGCTATTTATAAGATAATATGGTAACACTTCATTTAGAGAGAGAGAGAAAAAAAAAACTAAATTATATGTACCGTAGCTCCCTGATCTTCACCACAATTGCCTTTGCTCCAATTACAGTTGACTAAGAAATTTACATATATCAGACAATATTCTCTTCTCTGAGACAGTCACCATATAGATATTATTCAGAAGTCTCATACGAGTACTTCGCTCTAATGCTTTCATTATATTTTTTCCCATTTCATTGTATTTTTCCCACTTATTTTGGCCCAGAGATTAAAAAAAAAAAAAAAAGGTTATGCAATTTATATTTCTGGCTGACATTTAAACCAAATTCTATTTCCTGCCAAAATTTGCACAGTGGTAGGCATGGAGCCAGGCAGACCTGAGCTGTGCTGCATTAGTAAGTAAGCACCACAATTTCCACTCCTTACTTTCTACATATATCACAGGACCTCTTTTTATAACAGGAATTGGTGGCTTTCACAGTTAGGGTTGTTTGTATTTAGGTCAAATTCGATCATTGTTTTTCTTTAGTCAACCAAACACTGACAACCAAACCAAACCTACCCTAGAAAGAAATAGAATTCAGTATATCAACCAGGAATATACTCTGCACAACCAAATTATACAGGGTATTTATTTCTTGATCACTGGACCAAAATAACACTGAGAAAAATAAATGAAATCAGAAGAGCAATGTACAGGATATCCGAATAATTACCGTAATAATTCCTGCTTACTAACAAATTCACAAAAATAAAATCTATTCACTTCAGTTACGAACCTGAGTACATCACTGTACTAGAATTAGAAGAGCTGAAAGGTGCTCCATGATACTCAACCAATCGTCTTCCTGTTACTCGCAAAATAAACTACCATATATATTATAAAGCCTCGTGGTGGTAGTACGCTAAGCAGTTCAAGGTTGTGAACAAGTCATGAGTAACAGAAGTTACGACGCAGCACAGATAAATGCAAACAGTAACCTTTTCCTTACCGCATTACAAAATATTTGTAACCACCAGATACTTACGTACAAAGACAAGTGGTGACTGAATCCTTTGAGCACTATATAATGAACACCACTTTCCCTGCCACTCCCCCTACCAGTGACGTCAACCTTCGCAAAGGTTTGTTTACAATTCGTCAGGTGATCTCTCATAGAAAACGCCTGCAGTCCTCAAGAAAACTTAATTATACACAGAGTACGACAGTGATCTATGCTAGTTTCCCTTATTACTATTTGTATTATGGTGTTTCCTTGTGTCTGTAACTGTGCTCAATATGATCGTTTTTGCCTAGAGAATGCATCAATGTATACCATTGTTCTCTCTGTACGTACACTCGCTCGGAGTCGTATTTAAACCCTGATGCATACGAAGTAGAGTAACACCGCTGCTATAATCCTCGAACCCCAGATGCTTCGTGGTCAAATTATGATTGTGAGCTGCGAGGGACTCCGGTGCACCCTTCCTGCTCAGCCTTCAGCGACGTTTCCCAGGATGCTAAACTAAATAAAAATTTAAAAACATACCGTAGCTTCCATTGATAAACTGCAGGACGCTGCGCTCTGTTTAGTTGTGTGATGGTTTTGTTTAACCCACACTGCTGTCTAAGTTAAGCTGTGAGAACCCATAACTCTTCTTTGATATCCTTGACTTATTCAGGTAGTTTAAGGAGCAACGTAGCTTGAGCCAACTGGCCTATTACAGTTATCCTTTTATTATGTTCCGTTCCACACGCTAGTTTTTCAGTACAGTATTCCACTGCGCCGATAGTGCCACTACGAGAGTTGTATGGAAATGAAAATTATAATGAGTCGAATGGTATTTATTATCAATATTTATTACTCCATGCAAACGATTCATTCCGTATTATTCATACTAAAACTGCCTCAAATACACACACACGGCAAATGCCCACAAATTCTGTGGGCCTTGCACACAGCATTGTTGACCACGAAGCTGTCGATAGATATATGAGAAAAAGCACTCATCAGTCTGCCCCAAGATTTACTCCATCTGAATCAGTTCAGTACACTCACACTTGTACCGGACCTCCGTAAAATACTTTAATGTTCAGTGACATGTGACCTGTGTCACATCCACCCGTACTAACAGTGTACGAGTACACAGTAGTCCATTCATCCATCCATCATCCAATCCTGCGTCGCTCCATGAGAAGCATAGGAACCCAGGGCTAGGCAAGTTGGTCCGTCCCAACATTTAAGATGAGAGTCCTGAGTGGCATTACATGCGCAATGAACTCCATAATAATTCCTTATATATATATAAAGCTGCGCAGGCTCAAACCAATTGGAATGCCTTAATTGCCCACTAAAGCACCAAGCACCATAATTTGGTTATATGGTTAACACCCAGCATAGTAAATGGTTTCCTGGTGTACAGGAAACTATTTGACTTGTCACTCAGTGTAGAGTTACTCACAGGCAGCAAGAAGAGGAAAGAGTGAAGGAAAGAAAGACAGGAGGAAGTGCAAAGTCACCCATAGGCAGGTGTAAGAGAAAAGAATGAAGGAAACAAAGACAGAAGAGGAAGGAAGAGAGGAAAGGGTAGTAGTCACCTGAGAGCAGCACTAAATCAAGTGAGTGGATGGTGAGTGCCCCCACCTGCCACATATATATTTTCGGTGTGGAGGAGGTGCTGTTACACCCAAGGATAAATCCACCATATCACCCTGGCTATAGCAATGGCATGGCTGAATAATCTGGCTAAAGCAAATGAGAAAGAGCAGAACAAAACAGTAGGTTTAGTGGCAGGGGCATTCCACTGGGGCCCTAGCACTCCCCTGGTGTTGACAAGCTTGTGTTAATGTTAACAAAGGGCATCGTAAGTAAACCAAACCAGTCTTTGGCACTGATACCACTTTAATGATGTTGGAAGGAGGTATCATACCACCACCAATCCGTGGTCTTCCCACCAACCTGGCAAGCCTGCCTTCATCCCCTCTTGCAAGCCATCCTCCGAAACTGTCAAGATTTCTTAAAAAGATCAACCACCCCATGTTTATGCTCAGCTTCTGAAGTATCCCCTTCACATACTCAAAGGACATTCTTAATCATAGCCATGTGGCAGGTGCCCTGAAATATCAGCAGTGACTGAACCATGTTATCAAACACCTCGTGCCCTGATATCCATTGATAGGTTGTACATGCAACAGCAGGACCTTGCCACATCACAATGAGGGCAACATATCAGGTATGGCATGTGTTCAAGTCACCAGTCAAGGAGGGAACAGCAATCTGACTCCACCCTGAGAATTTGGGTACAGTGGTGACTGGTGAGTTCAGTACCATAAACAGACCAAACAGAGGGCAAAGCAAGGCTCCAGTATGGCTCTGTATCTTCCCCCTTCCCCCTTTTCTTCCTGCTGAACTGATTTAAGTATTTATTACAAGAGGTCTTTCTTGAGCTTCATATAATTAAAACAAATCATCACAGTATCACAGTTACAAGATTAGTAAAGTTCATTAACCTCTTGATTTACAGAGGCCCTTCATAAGATTAATAAAACTGTGTGATCTCAGTAAGACATCATCATAGAATAAACATTACAGTAATAACATAACTCTTAATTTCTAGTCAAACTAATCTGCTCACCTCCACTGTCCAATATATATGGTACTGTGTACTTGCCATCTCCATGTACAGTACTGTAACAGTCTATGCATTGTCAGTATGTAAACTGTTCCTTGTCAATGATCCCTAAACAATGTACCTCCCTCATAAATTGTTAATACCAGTTTCTTTAAATTACCCCTCTTCTATATACTATCTACTTTTATACAGTACTGTAATATGGAAATTCATCCCAATAAAGTACTGGTTATCTGTCATAAATGGTGAAAGATCAGTGATAAGCAACCTGTTCATATTGTCACAGCAATTACAAGTCTGTTATGCTGGACTTTATAAGAAACTAAAAGTACTTGAGGATTCTCTGGAAATGGTTGAAATGTCTCTGACAGAATAATATTATTACCCTGGGAAGGGGGGATACTGTAACGAATACTGTACAGTATATTTTATTAGCACTGAGGATGCAGTCACACGAAGCTGCTCCTCTTTCTATACAGTGAGTGGACCATAAAACTCATTTAATCCACTCACACTTATCGCAGTCTAATACAATAAAAGCTGGGAAATCAAAAGACTTTTCTATGTAATAGTTTATTCTATCCTATTTACAGGTTGTAAGGACAGGTCAGACACCAGTAATGGGGTCATCATTGTATTGGGAAGTGTACAGTGAAACAAAACCAGCAAAGAGCTTAAATGCCCATTTCAATAAAGAATATGGTGCTCTCCTAACAAGAACCCTTGCAAAATGATACTTTATTGAAACATGATATACACATAATTCTCCTTGCTAATCTTGCCACATGGTGGTATTTCTCATCAATGTCATCACCTTGCTAGTCAACAACTGTTATGTATGCCTCTGTGTGTTCATGATAATCCTTGCTATTGCAGAAGGTTAAACAGGGAAGGTAAGGAGACAGGAAGAAAATAGGCTGAGTGCAAAGACACTATTGAAAACCATTTATAGCTGGTAAATGCAAGTACGTAAGAATGTGATGACACTGTGCTGGTTCTGCTGTGGGGGTGGTGGTGGTGGTGGTAGTGGTTGTGGTGGGGGTGGCTGAAGTGATACAAAATGGGCAACTTCGGAGGGAGTGAAGTGAAGTGATATTCAACTTGTAAGGTATTTGTATACAGATAACTTCATATTTTTGTATATGGCTACAGTGCCATATTAATATATTTCAAAGTTCTCACAGTACTCTTCAGTAGGTTGAGATATAAAAATACTGCATAGCTTAATACTACACAGTCTTTTAATCTCCTGAGTTCAAATTCAGACACCTAGCCAGTACATAACACCGTATAGTCTTTGTGCGGGTTTTCATGTGTTTCTGATTGTTGTTGTGGTTTTATCATCACAGCTGTCTACCAGTGATGAATACTGACTTTAACACACTTAAAAAGTATATATTAAAAGGAACACAAACAAATATTTAAATAAATAACACAACGAAATCTTCTTTAAATGCAATCATATGTTTAATGAATACTGTAACAATAATAATGGCAACTGATGTCATTGTTATTTACCACAGAACTTATAATAATTATTTCTGAGGTTAAAACTACAAGTTAAGTGTTTCTGAAAGCTCAAGATGAGACTGAGCCACTGAACACCGAATCTACAAATAATTTTACAGATAGTAACACTATATTATCAGCACATTGATTAATCTGAACAAGAGCTTTTCCCAACATCATGGATACCTTGTCATAAACATAACTAAATACTGCTAAAGTTATTGAACTATTACCAAATATCACCGGGTAGAAAACAGCACTGAGCATTTTTTGCAACAGTACTTCCTGTATAGCCTAATATAGAAACCAGCAATATCTAGTTAGTCATGCATGACAAGATTCTGTTTCTGTGACCACTGGAAAAGAATGAAAGGAGAGATGTTTAATACCTTACAGATCCAATAATCATGTCTTCACTTCATTGGCCTATACTGATATTATGTTAGTACTGTACTGTATTTTCTTTGCTAATAACAGGTTGTGATTGCCTAACTGAAAACTTGGTTACTATGGAACTGCTTGCTTGCAGTGTAGTTTTGCTGCCAGAATGTGTATGGTTTGCCTGCGTGACCCAGAACACCGTGAGGTAGACTCTGCCTGTCTCAGCCCACCTCTTTTGTACTGTGGCGGTGTGAGGAGCCGAGCCTTATGGTAACCACGACCCTTTATGTTGGCCTTATGTCCATTCCAGAGTGCTTACATAAAGCTGGTCAATGAAACTTATGAACTAATGAAAATATCAATGTTTCTTGATTTTAAAAAGTGTACGGTAAAGAGTCGCTGTATTAATTAATCAATGGGAAGAGCTGTCAGTGACTCATGTACTGGCTGGATGACAAATAAGGCATTCCATAATACAGGGTCACATTTACCAAGGAAACTCTGGCTTGTCTTAGCTCAGTCTGCCTTTGTTCCAACACACACTAGGGAGATAATTGAGAATCAGTGCACTGTTTCATCACTCTTAATTATATCTGATTTATAATAAACATATCTGAGTGTTACCCAGTCTGGCATCACAGATAATGTACATGTAACACTCATCCAATCCGATTCTTGATTATTTCTGGACTAGAGCAAGAAGGGTTATCTGTCAAACTGGTAATTAAGCTTGCATCAGTGCACCAGATCCAACCTCAACCATCTTCCCTTGTAATGTCTACTCGACTTCAAGACATCAAAGTGCAAAATGAAGTTTTAATTAATTTCACAATACTGTACATATTTGGTTATCGAAAAATAATCTTCCACAAACAGTTTTTTTAAGGAACCAATGCAAACTGAAACAGTATGCTTAATCTAAACATGATGGTAACAGGGTGGGTTTTAGTCAAGTACAAGACCTTGGATGGTTGAACCTTACATATTAAATCTAAAGTTTCTGACTAAAGAGAGCATAAATAAAGTCAAGTAGTCATTACCTGAACATTCATTCCCTTGATAACCCCAAGTTTTCACTCTGAAGCGAGATTCATATTGACTCTGCTGTGGGCTAAATGCATTAAAAACAACAGATTAATTCATATTATGACATGTAAACACTATACATGAAACAAACAGGACTGATAAAGAATGTTAATAGTTTGTATACCTGATAATGTAGAGATATATCAAGAATAATATAAAGGAACAAAACTATCAGAAATAGTCCATTTCAACAACATAACAGGGAAGATATTTCTATCATATAATAAACTTCAGGTCCACTTCACACCAACATGAAGCCTCCATCGAAACCCATAAAACGGCACAGGGTTCACAGGTCCACTAAAATAATGGCAATAATCAACATTAGATATAAAGCATTTACTCAACAAATTTGCACTTTTGATTGACAAGAGTTTCGGCCACTTTCTTAGTCACTACTTGAGGTGAGCCCATCCGAGCAGTGATCGACTCCTCCACTAGTAATCACACTGGAGACTCAGACCTTTAGTTTTAAGTCTCTCAAGAAGTGACTCAGAATACCGGCCTTATGTCAACTTCTATGCACTTGCCCTGTATTTCAGTCACCGCACTATTCTTTTCTTGTCAGCAGCTTTGCATACTGGCACATGTTTGATTTCCCTTTTGTTTTCATTTAGGGACAGTGTCACAAAGTATACAATTCTCATCACACTGGACACTTTTTATCATGTTTTCTGATCCAACACTTTTGGCAATCTAAAATTATACGGACTTGTGCTTTAGTCACACACTTCTTTATTACAGTACTTCGTCTTTTTATTTTTCTTTCTTTGTTCGATTCAAATATTTTTTTTTCTAAGAATGGCCACCCTTTTCCATTTCTGCCACAATAATGCCTCCTCCTCCGGGTTGCCACATTAAGGTCTTTAAGGAGTAAGGGCATAAGGTCCAAAAGTTCTAGGAAAAGGGTCATGTTTCTAGAAAGGATGGGGCTGCAGTCCTTACACTGAGTTACCACATTTCTTAAGGGCATGCATCCCAGTCTGGATTTCTAAAACACTCAAGTTTCTTCATCAAATAAAAAAGTGCAGCTTACATTAAAAAATACAGGTCGTGAATTAGCCATACTCACAAAAAAATAGCTTCATATCCATGCCCGAGAATTCCAGTGTTATATTAGAGGAATATTCATTACTATTTGTGCTCTCACAAAAAATATCACTAGATATAGGAATTCTCAAATGCCATGCAAAAGGCTCACTTCACAACAAGGTTATGGAGTGAAAATAACCTGAACTTGCTGTGTCAGTGAAAACAATGTCAAGGCTAAAAATAACCAGGCATCTGTTTATTTCAGAAAAAATAATTTAAAAAAATGAGAATATGAACTACCCAGGTACCCACAAACTGTCTACACACGAAAGGTAAACAAGAGGAGAGGTGGGGACTAGTGACTGCCATGGTGAACTTTGTGGCAAATACTGTGGCGTAAAGAAGTTAGTTTGGTACTTACCGATAATCACAGTAAAACTGAATTCCCTTAATAAAAGTGAATGATGTTGCAGTTATGATATTGCAGTAAGTAATACAAAAATTCTGAATGAATAATGCACACTGATGTACTATAAGAAGTAATTTTTTAATGTACAGCAGCTTATTAAAAAAAAAATCTGAGAATGGAAACTAATTATAGCAAACCAAATGTAAGATAAACTATCACTATGCATACACTAATTAAATACTGTACTTATTTATAAATTTCAATGAGAAAACTGTGGGTTCAAATGGAGATATAATGAAGTAATGTATTCTGAAAATGATAGTGTTAATGATGCTTTCTTTCATTATTAGAGAAATTACAAAGTTCATAACTACAGTGTATTCTATCATCCTGCAGACTCAACGTATAGTACTTTTCTCAAAAGAATCAAATTATTAAAAATCATCTAAATTATCTGTCATACAAGTTGAAGCATACCAAAATTAGGAAATACTCTAGAACTGAATATATTGTTTAAAACTGCTCCCCAAAAAGGGAGGCAACATTTGGCTGAATAGATGCTATGACATTATAAGAGCAAATGGCTCTGAAAGTATATCTGGATTAGGGAGATAATAAAGCAAAGTCAAACAAAGGTGAACAGATATTTACTGGAGGAAATGTGACGAGGGGATCTGGGAGGGCTCAACTATTGGTATACAGAAGAAATGGATGGCAGGTGTTTCATTCATGGGACAAATGCTCTTTGCTACTTGAGCAAGTGTACAAAATTCTCATATAATTATTTAGAGAAACTGTAGTTCTCTGGTTTCCAGTTTCTTTTTACATGAAGAGAGGCATCATATATTTAGCATGTAACATTACTGATGACTGTGAAATGCAGTACTGTAATGTCATTATTAGGAATTCTTTGTTTTCTGTTGCCATTAAAAAAAAGGAAGGATAAAACAGCGGCCTCTACTCACGCACACATGCACTCTGACTGCGACATAAAAATCAGGCATTAAAGACACAAGCACACAGTACCTACACTAAACATAACACACATCTCATACATATGTCTAAATTTTATCAATCCTCTGTTTGTTCTCATGACATTAATTCCCATATCACAAATTCAGAATTACCTGTATAGGAAACAAGTAGTCTACTGTCATACTGGCTATGACTTTGGTTTGAATCCTATTGAATTATACAAGAATATACTTATAAAGCAATTTTTCATGTGAACCATCCTCTCCTAAAGCATTGACTATATCAACCTTATGTACATTTTGCATGATTTTGCTTTGAAATAAAAATTTCAACTACATTTAATATGACAGGATGTGTTAGGGTACCTTTAATTACAAGTTTAAACAGCTCTTCCTCTTTGCAGCAACCTCGATATTACTGAATGCCCAGATTACACCCTCAGCATTACAAAATTTTTCATTTGGCAAGAACCATATTCTGTAATAACTATTCATGTGCAAGAAAATGTATGCAGCAGACACTAATATACCTGAATCTTGAAATTCCACAAAAATACATCTGCACCAGATGATACAGTTGCTTCTTGCTACTCTATGACCTCTCTTACAATGTTATTTTTCAAGTTATCACAGTTACTATCTAAAGGGTTGCTTCCTTGTTGATCCATTGTACTGTATTTTTAATATTCTTTTTAAACACACCAGGGTACTGTGCATTTGCTCAGGTTCCAAATTAAAACCTAAAAATGTTGTTAAAAGTCTAGGTCATGAAACAGACAGGATATCACTTTCAGACTGATCTGAGTTAAAGTCATGGGCTTCCTGTCAACCACAGGTAATAAGTGTCTACTGCACACACACACAAACATATACATTAAGAGTTGAAGGAAGGTTTAAAAATAACACTGCAGCCATCACTATTAAAGTGGTTATGCATGATAAAAAGTAAAAGCTTTAGTAATGTCACTCTTATCTGTACTATGAAATGTAATGATCAAGTCATTAGTTTATATGGTAAGTGAACTTAAAATACCTTTTAGATTTAATACGTTGTACAGTATACAGTGAAACTCCAAGAAGGATCAGATCATTTGAGTTCAGTGCTTTCTTTAAATTTTATATTTACATTATCATCCAATTGGCCTTACCCAAATTCCATGAGATCTTATATAATGAAGTACAGTTAAGTAAAACCTCAACTTCCTGGTACAACCACTAAAACCATATATTGATAATTTCATTTTTGTGTACTGACTTAGCTCGTGAATATCTCATGAAGGTGATTTTAGAGACCCCAAAAGCAACGTTACAATCAAGTAATAATAATTAGGACAACTTTTATCAGGTCTGAAAAGAACTTCAATCTTAATATCAGTGCCACTGGAAAAGCAGCCATTCAGATCACATTTTTACCATGAAGGGAATGAGGTGAGCTTGAGTTAGTTCAGGCTGACTGGTCTCCCTTGATGAATTTATTGTGTTGTTTGTGAGATGAATGTAAATTTACAACCTGCTGTCTGCAAGGAATCCTACTTATATTTTGTATGCCTGTCTATATGTGTTACAGTACCAGGAAAAAGTTTACATTACTGCAACTTCATTAGACTTGTAGCTTTATTGGCAAAATATTTGAGATAGGGTGTAGTTTCGAACTGCGAGGCTTAGAAAAAAATATTGAAGCAGATAGCATTAACCATTACAGTAACTAGGTTTAACAGCTGACTGCACAAAGTCAAAGATACATGCTTCAGGCTTACTGATATTATGTTATAAATGGTTCAAACTGCAAATCTGTAAAATGAAATTACTCTTTGTGACATAGCTCATCAAACTAAAAACTCTAGAATCTATCATCTTTAACTTGCACAGTAGATGTATCATGTTACCAAATGACATTAACTCTGTGGCATCTTACATTATCTTACAGCAACACAAAACCTACCATACTGTTAACTGAGAATCACACTGTTATAGTTCTTAATAATCAACTTTAGAATTAGAGCCAATATTCACCTCTATAGATAATCATGTCAGCGTGGCACTCAAACACATTTCCCACCTCTCCCCATGTATATAGCATAATCACCCAGAGTCTGACTCTAAAATAAAGTTACAGTAGTCTTGAGTATTACTATGAAGGGAATGGTTTGGCCCAAATTTCTGCTGAGGCACAAAATGGCCAAAATATAACAGGTAGTGAGACAGCCAGTGCATTAACGACTCATTAGACTAAAAAGTTGAAGCAGAACTCAAACACTCTGCATTTTCTAGTGAGTAGTCTACTGTGCACCTTCAAAGCTGAAAATATACTTCATCACATAAGTATAATGAATACCAACACATCTTATATATATTGTAGTCCAATCAACATGAATGAATAAATTAAGTGTTTAACACCTGCAAATGAGTTAAGTACAAATTGTAGCATTTTAGAGAAAGCACTGTACCAAGAGTGAAATATTAAAAAGTGTTTGTATCTGCCACCTGTTCTCATGCCATACCAATAGTAAAAATTAAGTATCGTGACTGGCCTAGATAAGGCTGGTAGCATATATATAAAATTGCTAAAATATATAGAGTAGCTATGAGACCTGTACATGAGGTGAAGCCATACTGTATAACTAATTGTGGATTACCTGGGAAAGTGATAACCGAGTTACAGCTAAATAGCTATAACACTGGAAACATGTCATTTGTATATGAAAATATTTGCATACCAAATATACTGTAAATGTATCACATAAATATTCACATTCATGTGATAAAAGTTTTGAATACATAATGTAAAACAGTAATACCAAGTTCCACTACATAAAAATCAGTAAATATATAAGCTGCATACTGAGAGAGTATAGAGAATAGAATCACCAACTCATAAACTGAACATAAGGTAATAACTAGCTACTGTACAGTACACTCAGCATGTCAGAGAGGCAACTATAACTGTACCACAAAAAAAGAAATGGCTGAGGCACCATCTGAACTGGTGAAAACATATGCAAATCATAACACTTCACATCTACAATACCATTATAACAATGACACTTGACACAGCATTGGTCAAACATAGGATGTACTGTATACAGCTGGTAGGCAGTTCTGTCGTATGATGTAATCATCTGACCTGTGGAGTGCTTTTACAATTACTTTCACTGCTTATCCTTTGACAATTTAAAAAAAATTCACTTGTGTTTCCTTTTGATAAAAATGTTGCAAATTAATATCATGGTGATAATGCCAAAATAAAAGTGTTCTAATTTACAATGTAAATTACTCTTTCTTTCAGATATTAGCAGTAGTGATATATGTGTGCAATTTATAAAGAATCTACTAGTCAAATATATAAACATTCTCATTAAATCATATGCTCTACTGCTAACTGAGGTTAGGCCATATTGGTACCAAAATCTATAGCAAATTTCCACTCCAACAAATCAATACTTCTGTCTCTCTCTTTTAAGGAAAAAAAAAAAAATCAAACTAACTTCTTGTGTACACAGAAAAAAAAAAAAGTGACTGAGTGTCTAGCTACACATGCCCATATTAGATTTCTAGCTTATTCTCACAACACAACTCCATGGATTGGTTGTGAAGTTCCTGAAAGTAAAGTGCAGTTTGTGAAATTTAATAGTTCTATGGGAGTTGTGGTAATGTATTGTCCACACATCTAATTTTTCATCTTTAGGTTCAAATTCTGATGGCAACCAATTTGGCTCACCACATAATGAATATCTTCAACAAAATATTGTACTCTAATTGGGCACTGACTGCAACACACCTCTTGCATCATCTTCATAATGCCAATAATATTTTATCATACATGTTCAGCATCTGTGTCTTTAATTCATCCTATTCAATTATTTTACATATATTTAAATTAGGAATCAGGTACAAAATTGGGCAGATAGACTCATGCACTCATACTCTCGAACATTCTTGCTACTTGCACTTTCAATATTTCTAATAGACTACAAAAGTACATGAAGTCCCTAATACAAGGGCTAAAAGTGAACATCCACAATTCATCCACATTTGATTTTGAACATGACTTGTATATATTCATGTGGCTGACTTCTTACAAGACATTTATTCTCTGGCTCCTGTGACTTGCACTGTTAACAATACTTATTGAAGGTAACTTTACAAGAATTAACATATAAAAAATTGATTATAAAAAAAATTCAACAATTATTCCATGTCATTATCCCTACTATATAACACAAAACCATGTTAAACAACTATGTATAGAAACACCTTCAGTCTAGCCAGTTCAGTAGAACTCTCAGTTAGTAGACTTAAAATTCAATGCCAAGATATACTTCATCAATTACAAATATAAAACAAAGCACACAAACCACACTCTTTCAAACCTGCATATAAAGAGGCTTGGCAACACTGGTTCAACCTTTGCTCCCAAAATAAAAATAAACAAACTTCTCATCCAACACTTGCTTGCGGGAACTGATAGGTTGCCAGGAGGTGTGGCAGGCTAGCAGTAAGAGGAGAGGGAGAGCTCACCACCATTCCTCCACTGTGTAACTGCTCGATTTTTCATCTGAAAACGTGAAGTATTAATAGTCTTTGATCTAAACATTTTAACCTATAATTATTATTGCCTGAACTTAAAGAATTTTTTGTTAAATCAGTCTGAGTACCAGAGACATTAGCTTGTCTACCATAAACAAAATATGGTACTCACAAAATTAGCCAATGATATTAAGGTATTTATTTGGGACTCTTATACAGTATATTGGGGAAAAAAAAAAATTACATGAAATCCTACTGTAGATAAGGCAAGTGAGACCACAGCCTTCAGTCTTTACAAGGTATCAAGGTACTGCACCCTATTTAAAGTATCTGCCTCGTTTTCGTTTTTTTTTTTAAGGCTGCAACATGCTTGCATGCGTCGGCCTTTTTGGATTGGAGCGT
>JAGKTI010024776.1:0-14238 GCA_018397915.1 Birgus latro | reverse complement strand
TGACTTAAGGGTTAAGGGACTGAACAGGGAGGCTGCCAGGGATCGAGCAGCATGGAGAGCCGCCATTAGGTGACCAAGGCCGACGCATGCAAGCATGTTGGAGCCTTCAAAAACGAAAACGATATCAGTAATATGTTAGGTTTCATTAAGTTACAGTGACTGAATTATCTTGGAGCCACTGACCTGAACATCCTAACTTAGAGGGAAAGCCATCATTTTGTCGTGGTTTGTGCTTAAAACTGATAAGGTTGTATAATTAATAACTTCTTAATTCTCCAGTAACTTATAACTTTTAAAAGCTATTTATATGATAATATGGTAACACTTCATTTAGAGAGAGAGAGAAAAAAAAAACTAAATTATATGTACCGTAGCTCCCTGATCTTCACCACAATTGCCTTTGCTCCAATTACAGTTGACTAAGAAATTTACATATATCAGACAATATTCTCTTCTCTGAGACAGTCACCATATAGATATTATTCAGAAGTCTCATACGAGTACTTCGCTCTAATGCTTTCATTATATTTTTTCCCATTTCATTGTATTTTTCCCACTTATTTTGGCCCAGAGATTAAAAAAAAAAAAAAAAGGTTATGCAATTTATATTTCTGGCTGACATTTAAACCAAATTCTATTTCCTGCCAAAATTTGCACAGTGGTAGGCATGGAGCCAGGCAGACCTGAGCTGTGCTGCATTAGTAAGTAAGCACCACAATTTCCACTCCTTACTTTCTACATATATCACAGGACCTCTTTTTATAACAGGAATTGGTGGCTTTCACAGTTAGGGTTGTTTGTATTTAGGTCAAATTCGATCATTGTTTTTCTTTAGTCAACCAAACACTGACAACCAAACCAAACCTACCCTAGAAAGAAATAGAATTCAGTATATCAACCAGGAATATAAACTGCACAACCAAATTATACAGGGTATTTATTTCTTGATCACTGGACCAAAATAACACTGAGAAAAATAAATGAAATCAGAAGAGCAATGTACAGGATATCCGAATAATTACCGTAATAATTCCTGCTTACTAACAAATTCACAAAAATAAAATCTATTCACTTCAGTTACGAACCTGAGTACATCACTGTACTAGAATTAGAAGAGCTGAAAGGTGTTCCATGATACTCAACCAATCGTCTTCCTGTTACTCGCAAAATAAACTACCATATATATTATAAAGCCTCGTGGTGGTAGTATGCTAAGCAGTTCAAGGTTGTGAACAAGTCATGAGTAACAGAAGTTACGACGCAGCACAGATAAATGCAAACAGTAACCTTTTCCTTACCGCATTACAAAATATTTGTAACCACCAGATACTTACGTACAAAGACAAGTGGTGACTGAATCCTTTGAGCACTATATAATGAACACCACTTTCCCTGCCACTCCCCCTACCAGTGACGTCAACCTTCGCAAAGGTTTGTTTACAATTCGTCAGGTGATCTCTCATAGAAAACGCCTGCAGTCCTCAAGAAAACTTAATTATACACAGAGTACGACAGTGATCTATGCTAGTTTCCCTTATTACTGTTTGTATTATGGTGTTTCCTTGTGTCTGTAACTGTGCTCAATATGATCGTTTTTGCCTAGAGAATGCATCAATGTATACCATTGTTCTCTCTGTACGTACACTCGCTCGGAGTCGTATTTAAACCCTGATGCATACGAAGTAGAGTAACACCGCTGCTATAATCCTCGAACCCCAGATGCTTCGTGGTCAAATTATGATTGTGAGCTGCGAGGGACTCCGGTGCACCCTTCCTGCTCAGCCTTCAGCGACGTTTCCCAGGATGCTAAACTAAATAAAAATTTAAAAACATACCGTAGCTTCCATTGATAAACTGCAGGACGCTACGCTCTGTTTAGTTGTGTGATGGTTTTGTTTAACCCACACTGCTGTCTAAGTTAAGCTGTGAGAACCCATAACTCTTCTTTGATATCCTTGACTTATTCAGGTAGTTTAAGGAGCAACGTAGCTTGAGCCAACTGGCCTATTACAGTTATCCTTTTATTATGTTCCGTTCCACACGCTAGTTTTTCAGTACAGTATTCCACTGCGCCGATAGTGCCACTACGAGAGTTGTATGGAAATGAAAATTATAATGAGTCGAATGGTATTTATTATCAATATTTATTACTCCATGCAAACGATTCATTCCGTATTATTCATACTAAAACTGCCTCAAATACACACACACGGCAAATGCCCACAAATTCTGTGGGCCTTGCACACAGCATTGTTGACCACGAAGCTGTCGATAGATATATGAGAAAAAGCACTCATCAGTCTGCCCCAAGATTTACTCCATCTGAATCAGTTCAGTACACTCACACTTGTACCGGACCTCCGTAAAATACTTTAATGTTCAGTGACATGTGACCTGTGTCACATCCACCCGTACTAACAGTGTACGAGTACACAGTAGTCCATTCATCCATCCATCATCCAATCCTGCGTCGCTCCATGAGAAGCATAGGAACCCAGGGCTAGGCAAGTTGGTCCGTCCCAACATTTAAGATGAGAGTCCTGAGTGGCATTACATGCGCAATGAACTCCATAATAATTCCTTATATATATATAAAGCTGCGCAGGCTCAAACCAATTGGAATGCCTTAATTGCCCACTAAAGCACCAAGCACCATAATTTGGTTATATGGTTAACACCCAGCATAGTAAATGGTTTCCTGGTGTACAGGAAACTATTTGACTTGTCACTCAGTGTAGAGTTACTCACAGGCAGCAAGAAGAGGAAAGAGTGAAGGAAAGAAAGACAGGAGGAAGTGCAAAGTCACCCATAGGCAGGTGTAAGAGAAAAGAATGAAGGAAACAAAGACAGAAGAGGAAGGAAGAGAGGAAAGGGTAGTAGTCACCTGAGAGCAGCACTAAATCAAGTGAGTGGATGGTGAGTGCCCCCACCTGCCACATATATATTTTCGGTGTGGAGGAGGTGCTGTTACACCCAAGGATAAATCCACCATATCACCCTGGCTATAGCAATGGCATGGCTGAATAATCTGGCTAAAGCAAATGAGAAAGAGCAGAACAAAACAGTAGGTTTAGTGGCAGGGGCATTCCACTGGGGCCCTAGCACTCCCCTGGTGTTGACAAGCTTGTGTTAATGTTAACAAAGGGCATCGTAAGTAAACCAAACCAGTCTTTGGCACTGATACCACTTTAATGATGTTGGAAGGAGGTATCATACCACCACCAATCCGTGGTCTTCCCACCAACCTGGCAAGCCTGCCTTCATCCCCTCTTGCAAGCCATCCTCCGAAACTGTCAAGATTTCTTAAAAAGATCAACCACCCCATGTTTATGCTCAGCTTCTAAAGTATCCCCTTCACATACTCAAAGGACATTCTTAATCATAGCCATGTGGCAGGTGCCCTGAAATATCAGCAGTGACTGAACCATGTTATCAAACACCTCGTGCCCTGATATCCATTGATAGGTTGTACATGCAACAGCAGGACCTTGCCACATCACAATGAGGGCAACATATCAGGTATGGCATGTGTTCAAGTCACCAGTCAAGGAGGGAACAGCAATCTGACTCCACCCTGAGAATTTGGGTACAGTGGTGACTGGTGAGTTCAGTACCATAAACAGACCAAACAGAGGGCAAAGCAAGGCTCCAGTATGGCTCTGTATCTTCCCCCTTCCCCCTTTTCTTCCTGCTGAACTGATTTAAGTATTTATTACAAGAGGTCTTTCTTGAGCTTCATATAATTAAAACAAATCATCACAGTATCACAGTTACAAGATTAGTAAAGTTCATTAACCTCTTGATTTACAGAGGCCCTTCATAAGATTAATAAAACTGTGTGATCTCAGTAAGACATCATCATAGAATAAACATTACAGTAATAACATAACTCTTAATTTCTAGTCAAACTAATCTGCTCACCTCCACTGTCCAATATATATGGTACTGTGTACTTGCCATCTCCATGTACAGTACTGTAACAGTCTATGCATTGTCAGTATGTAAACTGTTCCTTGTCAATGATCCCTAAACAATGTACCTCCCTCATAAATTGTTAATACCAGTTTCTTTAAATTACCCCTCTTCTATATACTATCTACTTTTATACAGTACTGTAATATGGAAATTCATCCCAATAAAGTACTGGTTATCTGTCATAAATGGTGAAAGATCAGTGATAAGCAACCTGTTCATATTGTCACAGCAATTACAAGTCTGTTATGCTGGACTTTATAAGAAACTAAAAGTACTTGAGGATTCTCTGGAAATGGTTGAAATGTCTCTGACAGAATAATATTATTACCCTGGGAAGGGGGGATACTGTAACGAATACTGTACAGTATATTTTATTAGCACTGAGGATGCAGTCACACAAAGCTGCTCCTCTTTCTATACAGTGAGTGGACCATAAAACTCATTTAATCCACTCACACTTATCGCAGTCTAATACAATAAAAGCTGGGAAATCAAAAGACTTTTCTATGTAATAGTTTATTCTATCCTATTTACAGGTTGTAAGGACAGGTCAGACACCAGTAATGGGGTCATCATTGTATTGGGAAGTGTACAGTGAAACAAAACCAGCAAAGAGCTTAAATGCCCATTTCAATAAAGAATATGGTGCTCTCCTAACAAGAACCCTTGCAAAATGATACTTTATTGAAACATGATATACACATAATTCTCCTTGCTAATCTTGCCACATGGTGGTATTTCTCATCAATGTCATCACCTTGCTAGTCAACAACTGTTATGTATGCCTCTGTGTGTTCATGATAATCCTTGCTATTGCAGAAGGTTAAACAGGGAAGGTAAGGAGACAGGAAGAAAATAGGCTGAGTGCAAAGACACTATTGAAAACCATTTATAGCTGGTAAATGCAAGTACGTAAGAATGTGATGACACTGTGCTGGTTCTGCTGTGGGGGTGGTGGTGGTGGTGGTAGTGGTTGTGGTGGGGGTGGCTGAAGTGATACAAAATGGGCAACTTCGGAGGGAGTGAAGTGAAGTGATATTCAACTTGTAAGGTATTTGTATACAGATAACTTCATATTTTTGTATATGGCTACAGTGCCATATTAATATATTTCAAAGTTCTCACAGTACTCTTCAGTAGGTTGAGATATAAAAATACTGCATAGCTTAATACTACACAGTCTTTTAATCTCCTGAGTTCAAATTCAGACACCTAGCCAGTACATAACACCGTATAGTCTTTGTGCGGGTTTTCATGTGTTTCTGATTGTTGTTGTGGTTTTATCATCACAGCTGTCTACCAGTGATGAATACTGACTTTAACACACTTAAAAAGTATATATTAAAAGGAACACAAACAAATATTTAAATAAATAACACAACGAAATCTTCTTTAAATGCAATCATATGTTTAATGAATACTGTAACAATAATAATGGCAACTGATGTCATTGTTATTTACCACAGAACTTATAATAATTATTTCTGAGGTTAAAACTACAAGTTAAGTGTTTCTGAAAGCTCAAGATGAGACTGAGCCACTGAACACCGAATCTACAAATAATTTTACAGATAGTAACACTATATTATCAGCACATTGATTAATCTGAACAAGAGCTTTTCCCAACATCATGGATACCTTGTCATAAACATAACTAAATACTGCTAAAGTTATTGAACTATTACCAAATATCACCGGGTAGAAAACAGCACTGAGCATTTTTTGCAACAGTACTTCCTGTATAGCCTAATATAGAAACCAGCAATATCTAGTTAGTCATGCATGACAAGATTCTGTTTCTGTGACCACTGGAAAAGAATGAAAGGAGAGATGTTTAATACCTTACAGATCCAATAATCATGTCTTCACTTCATTGGCCTATACTGATATTATGTTAGTACTGTACTGTATTTTCTTTGCTAATAACAGGTTGTGATTGCCTAACTGAAAACTTGGTTACTATGGAACTGCTTGCTTGCAGTGTAGTTTTGCTGCCAGAATGTGTATGGTTTGCCTGCGTGACCCAGAACACCGTGAGGTAGACTCTGCCTGTCTCAGCCCACCTCTTTTGTACTGTGGCGGTGTGAGGAGCCGAGCCTTATGGTAACCACGACCCTTTATGTTGGCCTTATGTCCATTCCAGAGTGCTTACATAAAGCTGGTCAATGAAACTTATGAACTAATGAAAATATCAATGTTTCTTGATTTTAAAAAGTGTACGGTAAAGAGTCGCTGTATTAATTAATCAATGGGAAGAGCTGTCAGTGACTCATGTACTGGCTGGATGACAAATAAGGCATTCCATAATACAGGGTCACATTTACCAAGGAAACTCTGGCTTGTCTTAGCTCAGTCTGCCTTTGTTCCAACACACACTAGGGAGATAATTGAGAATCAGTGCACTGTTTCATCACTCTTAATTATATCTGATTTATAATAAACATATCTGAGTGTTACCCAGTCTGGCATCACAGATAATGTACATGTAACACTCATCCAATCCGATTCTTGATTATTTCTGGACTAGAGCAAGAAGGGTTATCTGTCAAACTGGTAATTAAGCTTGCATCAGTGCACCAGATCCAACCTCAACCATCTTCCCTTGTAATGTCTACTCGACTTCAAGACATCAAAGTGCAAAATGAAGTTTTAATTAATTTCACAATACTGTACATATTTGGTTATCGAAAAATAATCTTCCACAAACAGTTTTTTTAAGGAACCAATGCAAACTGAAACAGTATGCTTAATCTAAACATGATGGTAACAGGGTGGGTTTTAGTCAAGTACAAGACCTTGGATGGTTGAACCTTACATATTAAATCTAAAGTTTCTGACTAAAGAGAGCATAAATAAAGTCAAGTAGTCATTACCTGAACATTCATTCCCTTGATAACCCCAAGTTTTCACTCTGAAGCGAGATTCATATTGACTCTGCTGTGGGCTAAATGCATTAAAAACAACAGATTAATTCATATTATGACATGTAAACACTATACATGAAACAAACAGGACTGATAAAGAATGTTAATAGTTTGTATACCTGATAATGTAGAGATATATCAAGAATAATATAAAGGAACAAAACTATCAGAAATAGTCCATTTCAACAACATAACAGGGAAGATATTTCTATCATATAATAAACTTCAGGTCCACTTCACACCAACATGAAGCCTCCATCGAAACCCATAAAACGGCACAGGGTTCACAGGTCCACTAAAATAATGGCAATAATCAACATTAGATATAAAGCATTTACTCAACAAATTTGCACTTTTGATTGACAAGAGTTTCGGCCACTTTCTTAGTCACTACTTGAGGTGAGCCCATCCGAGCAGTGATCGACTCCTCCACTAGTAATCACACTGGAGACTCAGACCTTTAGTTTTAAGTCTCTCAAGAAGTGACTCAGAATACCGGCCTTATGTCAACTTCTATGCACTTGCCCTGTATTTCAGTCACCGCACTATTCTTTTCTTGTCAGCAGCTTTGCATACTGGCACATGTTTGATTTCCCTTTTGTTTTCATTTAGGGACAGTGTCACAAAGTATACAATTCTCATCACACTGGACACTTTTTATCATGTTTTCTGATCCAACACTTTTGGCAATCTAAAATTATACGGACTTGTGCTTTAGTCACACACTTCTTTATTACAGTACTTCGTCTTTTTATTTTTCTTTCTTTGTTCGATTCAAATATTTTTTTTTCTAAGAATGGCCACCCTTTTCCATTTCTGCCACAATAATGCCTCCTCCTCCGGGTTGCCACATTAAGGTCTTTAAGGAGTAAGGGCATAAGGTCCAAAAGTTCTAGGAAAAGGGTCATGTTTCTAGAAAGGATGGGGCTGCAGTCCTTACACTGAGTTACCACATTTCTTAAGGGCATGCATCCCAGTCTGGATTTCTAAAACACTCAAGTTTCTTCATCAAATAAAAAAGTGCAGCTTACATTAAAAAATACAGGTCGTGAATTAGCCATACTCACAAAAAAATAGCTTCATATCCATGCCCGAGAATTCCAGTGTTATATTAGAGGAATATTCATTACTATTTGTGCTCTCACAAAAAATATCACTAGATATAGGAATTCTCAAATGCCATGCAAAAGGCTCACTTCACAACAAGGTTATGGAGTGAAAATAACCTGAACTTGCTGTGTCAGTGAAAACAATGTCAAGGCTAAAAATAACCAGGCATCTGTTTATTTCAGAAAAAATAATTTAAAAAAATGAGAATATGAACTACCCAGGTACCCACAAACTGTCTACACACGAAAGGTAAACAAGAGGAGAGGTGGGGACTAGTGACTGCCATGGTGAACTTTGTGGCAAATACTGTGGCGTAAAGAAGTTAGTTTGGTACTTACCGATAATCACAGTAAAACTGAATTCCCTTAATAAAAGTGAATGATGTTGCAGTTATGATATTGCAGTAAGTAATACAAAAATTCTGAATGAATAATGCACACTGATGTACTATAAGAAGTAATTTTTTAATGTACAGCAGCTTATTAAAAAAAAAATCTGAGAATGGAAACTAATTATAGCAAACCAAATGTAAGATAAACTATCACTATGCATACACTAATTAAATACTGTACTTATTTATAAATTTCAATGAGAAAACTGTGGGTTCAAATGGAGATATAATGAAGTAATGTATTCTGAAAATGATAGTGCTAATGATGCTTTCTTTCATTATTAGAGAAATTACAAAGTTCATAACTACAGTGTATTCTATCATCCTGCAGACTCAACGTATAGTACTTTTCTCAAAAGAATCAAATTATTAAAAATCATCTAAATTATCTGTCATACAAGTTGAAGCATACCAAAATTAGGAAATACTCTAGAACTGAATATATTGTTTAAAACTGCTCCCCAAAAAGGGAGGCAACATTTGGCTGAATAGATGCTATGACATTATAAGAGCAAATGGCTCTGAAAGTATATCTGGATTAGGGAGATAATAAAGCAAAGTCAAACAAAGGTGAACAGATATTTACTGGAGGAAATGTGACGAGGGGATCTGGGAGGGCTCAACTATTGGTATACAGAAGAAATGGATGGCAGGTGTTTCATTCATGGGACAAATGCTCTTTGCTACTTGAGCAAGTGTACAAAATTCTCATATAATTATTTAGAGAAACTGTAGTTCTCTGGTTTCCAGTTTCTTTTTACATGAAGAGAGGCATCATATATTTAGCATGTAACATTACTGATGACTGTGAAATGCAGTACTGTAATGTCATTATTAGGAATTCTTTGTTTTCTGTTGCCATTAAAAAAAAGGAAGGATAAAACAGCGGCCTCTACTCACGCACACATGCACTCTGACTGCGACATAAAAATCAGGCATTAAAGACACAAGCACACAGTACCTACACTAAACATAACACACATCTCATACATATGTCTAAATTTTATCAATCCTCTGTTTGTTCTCATGACATTAATTCCCATATCACAAATTCAGAATTACCTGTATAGGAAACAAGTAGTCTACTGTCATACTGGCTATGACTTTGGTTTGAATCCTATTGAATTATACAAGAATATACTTATAAAGCAATTTTTCATGTGAACCATCCTCTCCTAAAGCACTGACTATATCAACCTTATGTACATTTTGCATGATTTTGCTTTGAAATAAAAATTTCAACTACATTTAATATGACAGGATGTGTTAGGGTACCTTTAATTACAAGTTTAAACAGCTCTTCCTCTTTGCAGCAACCTCGATATTACTGAATGCCCAGATTACACCCTCAGCATTACAAAATTTTTCATTTGGCAAGAACCATATTCTGTAATAACTATTCATGTGCAAGAAAATGTATGCAGCAGACACTAATATACCTGAATCTTGAAATTCCACAAAAATACATCTGCACCAGATGATACAGTTGCTTCTTGCTACTCTATGACCTCTCTTACAATGTTATTTTTCAAGTTATCACAGTTACTATCTAAAGGGTTGCTTCCTTGTTGATCCATTGTACTGTATTTTTAATATTCTTTTTAAACACACCAGGGTACTGTGCATTTGCTCAGGTTCCAAATTAAAACCTAAAAATGTTGTTAAAAGTCTAGGTCATGAAACAGACAGGATATCACTTTCAGACTGATCTGAGTTAAAGTCATGGGCTTCCTGTCAACCACAGGTAATAAGTGTCTACTGCACACACACACAAACATATACATTAAGAGTTGAAGGAAGGTTTAAAAATAACACTGCAGCCATCACTATTAAAGTGGTTATGCATGATAAAAAGTAAAAGCTTTAGTAATGTCACTCTTATCTGTACTATGAAATGTAATGATCAAGTCATTAGTTTATATGGTAAGTGAACTTAAAATACCTTTTAGATTTAATACGTTGTACAGTATACAGTGAAACTCCAAGAAGGATCAGATCATTTGAGTTCAGTGCTTTCTTTAAATTTTATATTTACATTATCATCCAATTGGCCTTACCCAAATTCCATGAGATCTTATATAATGAAGTACAGTTAAGTAAAACCTCAACTTCCTGGTACAACCACTAAAACCATATATTGATAATTTCATTTTTGTGTACTGACTTAGCTCGTGAATATCTCATGAAGGTGATTTTAGAGACCCCAAAAGCAACGTTACAATCAAGTAATAATAATTAGGACAACTTTTATCAGGTCTGAAAAGAACTTCAATCTTAATATCAGTGCCACTGGAAAAGCAGCCATTCAGATCACATTTTTACCATGAAGGGAATGAGGTGAGCTTGAGTTAGTTCAGGCTGACTGGTCTCCCTTGATGAATTTATTGTGTTGTTTGTGAGATGAATGTAAATTTACAACCTGCTGTCTGCAAGGAATCCTACTTATATTTTGTATGCCTGTCTATATGTGTTACAGTACCAGGAAAAAGTTTACATTACTGCAACTTCATTAGACTTGTAGCTTTATTGGCAAAATATTTGAGATAGGGTGTAGTTTCGAACTGCGAGGCTTAGAAAAAAATATTGAAGCAGATAGCATTAACCATTACAGTAACTAGGTTTAACAGCTGACTGCACAAAGTCAAAGATACATGCTTCAGGCTTACTGATATTATGTTATAAATGGTTCAAACTGCAAATCTGTAAAATGAAATTACTCTTTGTGACATAGCTCATCAAACTAAAAACTCTAGAATCTATCATCTTTAACTTGCACAGTAGATGTATCATGTTACCAAATGACATTAACTCTGTGGCATCTTACATTATCTTACAGCAACACAAAACCTACCATACTGTTAACTGAGAATCACACTGTTATAGTTCTTAATAATCAACTTTAGAATTAGAGCCAATATTCACCTCTATAGATAATCATGTCAGCGTGGCACTCAAACACATTTCCCACCTCTCCCCATGTATATAGCATAATCACCCAGAGTCTGACTCTAAAATAAAGTTACAGTAGTCTTGAGTATTACTATGAAGGGAATGGTTTGGCCCAAATTTCTGCTGAGGCACAAAATGGCCAAAATATAACAGGTAGTGAGACAGCCAGTGCATTAACGACTCATTAGACTAAAAAGTTGAAGCAGAACTCAAACACTCTGCATTTTCTAGTGAGTAGTCTACTGTGCACCTTCAAAGCTGAAAATATACTTCATCACATAAGTATAATGAATACCAACACATCTTATATATATTGTAGTCCAATCAACATGAATGAATAAATTAAGTGTTTAACACCTGCAAATGAGTTAAGTACAAATTGTAGCATTTTAGAGAAAGCACTGTACCAAGAGTGAAATATTAAAAAATGTTTGTATCTGCCACCTGTTCTCATGCCATACCAATAGTAAAAATTAAGTATCGTGACTGGCCTAGATAAGGCTGGTAGCATATATATAAAATTGCTAAAATATATAGAGTAGCTATGAGACCTGTACATGAGGTGAAGCCATACTGTATAACTAATTGTGGATTACCTGGGAAAGTGATAACCGAGTTACAGCTAAATAGCTATAACACTGGAAACATGTCATTTGTATATGAAAATATTTGCATACCAAATATACTGTAAATGTATCACATAAATATTCACATTCATGTGATAAAAGTTTTGAATACATAATGTAAAACAGTAATACCAAGTTCCACTACATAAAAATCAGTAAATATATAAGCTGCATACTGAGAGAGTATAGAGAATAGAATCACCAACTCATAAACTGAACATAAGGTAATAACTAGCTACTGTACAGTACACTCAGCATGTCAGAGAGGCAACTATAACTGTACCACAAAAAAAGAAATGGCTGAGGCACCATCTGAACTGGTGAAAACATATGCAAATCATAACACTTCACATCTACAATACCATTATAACAATGACACTTGACACAGCATTGGTCAAACATAGGATGTACTGTATACAGCTGGTAGGCAGTTCTGTCGTATGATGTAATCATCTGACCTGTGGAGTGCTTTTACAATTACTTTCACTGCTTATCCTTTGACAATTTAAAAAAAATTCACTTGTGTTTCCTTTTGATAAAAATGTTGCAAATTAATATCATGGTGATAATGCCAAAATAAAAGTGTTCTAATTTACAATGTAAATTACTCTTTCTTTCAGATATTAGCAGTAGTGATATATGTGTGCAATTTATAAAGAATCTACTAGTCAAATATATAAACATTCTCATTAAATCATATGCTCTACTGCTAACTGAGGTTAGGCCATATTGGTACCAAAATCTATAGCAAATTTCCACTCCAACAAATCAATACTTCTGTCTCTCTCTTTTAAGGAAAAAAAAAAAAATCAAACTAACTTCTTGTGTACACAGAAAAAAAAAAAAGTGACTGAGTGTCTAGCTACACATGCCCATATTAGATTTCTAGCTTATTCTCACAACACAACTCCATGGATTGGTTGTGAAGTTCCTGAAAGTAAAGTGCAGTTTGTGAAATTTAATAGTTCTATGGGAGTTGTGGTAATGTATTGTCCACACATCTAATTTTTCATCTTTAGGTTCAAATTCTGATGGCAACCAATTTGGCTCACCACATAATGAATATCTTCAACAAAATATTGTACTCTAATTGGGCACTGACTGCAACACACCTCTTGCATCATCTTCATAATGCCAATAATATTTTATCATACATGTTCAGCATCTGTGTCTTTAATTCATCCTATTCAATTATTTTACATATATTTAAATTAGGAATCAGGTACAAAATTGGGCAGATAGACTCATGCACTCATACTCTCGAACATTCTTGCTACTTGCACTTTCAATATTTCTAATAGACTACAAAAGTACATGAAGTCCCTAATACAAGGGCTAAAAGTGAACATCCACAATTCATCCACATTTGATTTTGAACATGACTTGTATATATTCATGTGGCTGACTTCTTACAAGACATTTATTCTCTGGCTCCTGTGACTTGCACTGTTAACAATACTTATTGAAGGTAACTTTACAAGAATTAACATATAAAAAATTGATTATAAAAAAAATTCAACAATTATTCCATGTCATTATCCCTACTATATAACACAAAACCATGTTAAACAACTATGTATAGAAACACCTTCAGTCTAGCCAGTTCAGTAGAACTCTCAGTTAGTAGACTTAAAATTCAATGCCAAGATATACTTCATCAATTACAAATATAAAACAAAGCACACAAACCACACTCTTTCAAACCTGCATATAAAGAGGCTTGGCAACACTGGTTCAACCTTTGCTCCCAAAATAAAAATAAACAAACTTCTCATCCAACACTTGCTTGCGGGAACTGATAGGTTGCCAGGAGGTGTGGCAGGCTAGCAGTAAGAGGAGAGGGAGAGCTCACCACCATTCCTCCACTGTGTAACTGCTCGATTTTTCATCTGAAAACGTGAAGTATTAATAGTCTTTGATCTAAACATTTTAACCTATAATTATTATTGCCTGAACTTAAAGAATTTTTTGTTAAATCAGTCTGTGTACCAGAGACATTAGCTTGTCTACCATAAACAAAATATGGTACTCACAAAATTAGCCAATGATATTAAGGTATTTATTTGGGACTCTTATACAGTATATTGGGGAAAAAAAAAAATTACATGAAATCCTACTGTAGATAAGGCAAGTGAGACCACAGCCTTCAGTCTTTACAAGGTATCAAGGTACTGCACCCTATTTAAAGTATCTGCCTCGTTTTCGTTTTTTTTTTGAAGGCTGCAACATGCTTGCATGCGTCGGCCTTTTTGGATTGGAGCGT
>JAGKTI010024775.1:0-14238 GCA_018397915.1 Birgus latro | reverse complement strand
CTAGTTTTCCTGGAACACTTTAAGGTATCAGAAAAAGTAGTTTAATTTTTTTTACAAAGTGATAAATCACGCAGTTTGTACTATTTACTGTGTGGACTCATGTACATGTGGAGCAAAGTTGGACGTGTCCACGACGAGTGAGTTCCCTCACTTCCCCATACAATGTTCCTGCCTCGTCGTGGACTGGTCAGTAGAGAGTTAAACCTCGGTGTGATAAGTTGTTGCCACTTTTGTCTTCCTCGATTAGCCTATTATTTCTGACTGCCTACATCATGAGTAGCAAAATAAAAAAATACTCACAGCACTTCAGAGTTCAGTGGCTAACTGACTCCAGGTTTAAAGACTGGCTATTAAAAGTAGACGGAGACGACACGAAATGTTTCTGCAAGTACTGCAAATGCACGATAGCTGCAAAGTTGAGTGATTTAGAAAGGCACAAAAAGACATTGAAACACAAGAAGGCTGAGGAACCATTTTCGTCACAAAGACAACCCAAACTTCAGTTTGTGAAACCAAGTGAAAGTGTACATGAAACTGAAGCAGGCTTGTGTTTGTTCATAGCTGAACATTGCTCCTTGAGAGTAGTGGATCATTTAAGTGCGCTCTGCAAACATCATTTCTCGGACAGTAAAGGATGTAAAGACCTAAAACTGAAAAGATCAAAGTGTAGTGTTGTTGTGTGTAATATACTTGCTCCATATTTTGCACGTGATTTGAAAAATGACATTGGAAACAGTAAATTTAGTTTACTGATAGACGAGAGCAATGACATATCTGTAACCAAGCTTCTAGGTATAGCTATTCGTTATTACTCGGAGGGAAAAAAACTTGTTGTGGTTACATTCTTGGACCTAGTTGAGTTGAGAGAATGTAATGCTGATGCAATCTGTCATGCACTGAAGGACTCTTTGAAACGTAATGGACTTGAGTTGCAGAATCTTATTGCCCTTGGCACTGATAATGCTTCAGTTATGATTGGTGTCAATAGTGGAGTTTATGCAAGGCTAAAATCTGAAATTCCTCATCTAATGTTAGTCAAATGTGTGTGTCACTCACTTCAGCTCGCTGTTTCTCATGCTGCTACCGAATGTCTACCTAGGCATTTGGACTTCTTGATCCGAGACACATATAACTGGTTTTCACATTCTGCAGTGCGCCAAACTAGATACAAGCAACTGTATGGACTAATAAACGAAGGAAAGCCTCCCTTGAAACTAATACAGATGAGCCAGACCCGATGGATGTCCATTGAATCTGCAATTCTAAGAATAGTGCAGCAGTGGACTGAGCTCAAAACCCATTTTGACTTTGCAAGAAAAAATGAGCGATGCTGCACTGTAGATCTTTTGTTCTCAATGTTTAGTGACATGAGAAATTATGTGTTTCTCATATTTTTGAAACAAATTCTTAGTGAAGTTCAAAGTGTGAATAAGAAATTCGAAGCTGATGTCCAAGACACAACAAAGTTGCTCAGTGATCTAGTGCATCTTATTGACTCCCTTAGTGCTAAAATTGTCATACCAGGTAAAAAGTTAAAGGAAAGTGATTCCCTTCAGGAACACTTGGATCCCAAGCCGTATCTTGGCTATGAGTTTGAAAAAAACATGTCTGAATGCAAGTTTCCTGATGAGATCGCGATTGACATTCGACGAAGATGCATAGAATTTGTAATAGAGCTTGTCACACAACTTCGTCAACGCTTGCCTGAGAACTTTAAAGTACTCCAGTCAATGTCATCCTTCAGTGGGAGTGAATGCCTAAAGCCAGTGAAAAATGATATATTGGACCTTGCAAAATTGTTTGTTGATGATGCAGAAATACTCACGCGCATCGATTTCCAGTGGAGAAAACTTCATACTCTCCAGTGGACACAGACATCTGACATTGGACTGTGGGCAGAAATAGCGTCATATAGGGATGCGACTGGAGAAAATCCTTTCAAAGAACTGTCTGACCTGGCCTTAACAATGCTCAGTTTACCCCATTCTAATGCAGATATGGAACGGGTTTTTAGTCAGATGGGTATTGTCAAGTCGAATATGCGTAACCGATTAGCCATCAAGAGCTTAAACGGTGTTTTGACAATCAAGTATGGACTGAGAAGGCATGGCAAATCCTGTCATGATTATAAACTACCTGAGAGTGTCTTGAGAAAAATTGGGTCAGTGGAAGCATATCAGACCTCATCTCAACCATCAACATCAACTCAGTCAAACCAGGGAGCAGAGACATTCACCGAGGAAGATCAAGGAGAGATCATAGAGTGGGATCTAGCAGTTCTACAGTAACCCCAGTACCACAGTCTTAGCTGGTGAGTGTAAAAGTGTACTTGAAATATGTGTGTAGGTCAGAATCAACGTATCGTGTGTAGAAACATTAGTTGGCGCTTTTTTGGGTGCCTTTTTCAGAATATTTAGCGCGTTTTTAGTAACAATCTAGCGCTATTTTGTGAATTTGAGATGGCAACTCTGTTTGTGAATATCATCTAGCGTGGGCAGAGCTGGAGGGTGTAAGGAGACACTAGTGGCGAGCGTACGCACTTGGCGTAGTATCAGTGTTAGTGAATCCCGCGCCAGACGACCACAGTTCCTCCAACAGACTTTCCTCTGAGTATCGGAGGGATGAATGAATGAATTAACCCGCCCAGTCCCGACCGGTTTTTTTTTACCCAGCATACCCCCAGATCCCGACCGATTTTCGACTTTTTGCTTTTTGGCTCAAACCTCTGCTTTTGTGAGAAACATCGAAAATTCATAGGGAAATCGCTTTCCTGATCTTAAAAAGGTTGATACAGGTGTTATTCAACCTTATGTTTTCCTTCTTTTTCAGGGTACCTGGCTAAAGAAAAACTATGGAAGAGTTAACTAATTCAAACCACATTAAATTATGTACTTATTTATTTATTTGGTACGAATTTGTGTGTAGTACAAGTCTATATTGGTTTTCGCACAATAATATAGGCGATAAAAGCATTGTTCACTCACCCCAAAACCCCAGTATATGGCACCTTCCTTTACAACATTACCACCTCATCACTTCTGTTTGTTTCTACCTCTAGCTTCTTTGTTTCTTTGTCCTCCACCTCAGGAATCACTTTCACTGTGAATTTTGTCATTGAAGAGACCGTGGGGCAACATACCTTTACTGGCCAGGTTACTGCTAACAGATGAATTGCCCAGTGTGGAGGGGAGGGGGGGTTAGATGGGGCCAGGGAGTATCTCTGCTTGACAGCAGATAGAGGAAGGTCTCCCACTTATGCCTACCAAAAATCACCTGCGAATGTCGAAAAATGTGCACACAATTGACCTTGCAATTGAGTGATGTACGATGCACGTCGGTGGGTCTGTCCACGGAAAAATAGCGATGTGCATCGTATGTCGGTGGGACTCGGCGGGTTAATTAATGAAAATGTAACATAAACTACCTGCAGCCTTCATGGATCTGGAGAAAGCATATGACAGGGTGGATAGACAAGGTTTGTGGAAGGTATTAAGAATATATGGAGTGGATGGGAAGTTGTTGAAGGCAGTGAAGAGTATGTATGAGGGTGCTAAGGCTGCAGTGCGTGTGGATGGCAAACTGAGTGAATCTTTCCATTTGAAGGTTGGATTGAAACAAGGATGTGTCATGTCTCCATGGTTGTTCAATCTGTATATGGATGGGGTTATAAAAGAGATACAAGGTCGGGCAGTGGATGTTGGAGCGGCCCTAGTGAGAGAGGGCAGTGTTTGGAAACTACCTGTCTGTTGTTTGCAGATGATACTGTGTTGTTGAGTGAAGACGAAGGGGAGCTGCAAGGCTTGGTAGATGAGTTTGGGAGAGTGTGTAAGAAACGGAATCTAAAGGTGAATGTGGGGAAGAGTAAAGTGATGGTCTTCGAGAGAAGTGAAGCCAGTGAGTGTACAGTGAGATTGGATGGGAAGGAAATGGAGAATGTGAGTGAATTTAAGTACTTGGGCAGTGTGATGAGTAAGGATGGTAGTCTGGAGGGTGAAGTGCTCGAAAGGGTACAGCAGGGAAGGAAGGTTGCTGGTTCGTTGAAAGCAGTGATAAGAAACAGGGAGGTGAGCATGGAAGTGAAAAAGTTGTTACATGACAGTATTGTGATACCAACTCTGACATATGGAAGTGAAGCTTGGACCCTGTTGGAAGGACAGAAGTCAAGAGTGAGAGCAGTGGAAATGAGTTATTTGAGAGGAGCATGTGGAGTCACATGGAGAGACAGACTAACAAATGAGGAAGTGAAGGAGCGTTGTGGTGTGCTTGAGGACGTGATGGGAAGCGTTAGGAGAAACACGTTAAGGTGGTTTGGACATGTGGAGAGGATGGAGAGTGAAAGATTGACGAGGAGAGTGTATGTGAGTGAGGTGGAGGGGGCGAGAGGGAGGGGGAGGCCGAGGATGAGATGGAGGGATGGAGTGGAGAGGTATATGAGAGAGGGGGGTGTGAGTTGGGAGCGTGGTAGTGAAATGGCAGGGGACAGAGTGACATGGAGGCGATTTGTTTGTGGCCACCCCGTTCGGGATTGAGGCGTCTGGCAATAGATAGATAGATAGTAACATGGCGGCGCAACAGCAGAGGTTATGCCGCCGAACACAAACAATAAAAAAAGGTCAAGATTTTTTTTTTTTTAAGCAAAGAGAAAATCCGTGCCTAAACACACCAACAGTTTAAAAGAGACATGATAAAAAACAGAGAAAAACGATGCATAAAACATACCAACAGTATAAAAGAAACAACCAAAACTAAAAACATGGTGGAAAGATAGGAGTTAAAACTAGAACATTATCATTAAAACTCCTGCTAAAATATGGTAAAGCTCTACAGGTTGTGGAGAAGGCCAGAACGCAACACAAAGGAGAAGGTGCCACCCCCAATAGCACAAGCCTCTTCCCAAAGCACCAAGGAGAGAAGGTACGATCCGTTGTCGGCTCGGCATCTGGAAAAGTACGAACAGTGAAGGTCCCCAAGACTGGGGCATTTGACAAGGAGATGCCGCACAGTCAAAAGGAACCAGACAGTCATCACAATAGGGAGGGGGTGCCCTCTCCATTAAAAACCCATGAGTCAGCCTAGTGTGGCCAATCCAGAGATGGGCCAAAACTGCTTCCCACTGTCGGGACAGTCCCACATATTCCTCATCGCCCAGGTTCTGATGAATGCTGATGAGTTTGTTCACCCCTGCTGCGTCCCACCTCCTCTGCCAGCAGAAATGGACAGCCCCCACAGTGGTTGCAGATAAATCATTGAATGGGACACGGTAACGAGGAGAGGAAGGGCGAGAGGCAGCAGCTCTAGCCAGAGAGTCAGCACGCTCATTGGCCATGACCCCTACATGTGCAGGGACCCAACACAGTCATACAGAGTAACCTCGCCTATATAATAAGAAGAGCAACTCCAAGACAGACAGGACTAGGGGATGTGATGGGAAGCCACCAGACAAAGCTTGTAGGGCACTGGCTGTGTCACTGAAAATGGTAAAAGCAGCTGGAGGAAAACTAAAAATCAATTCAACCGCAACTAATATGGCAGTAAGTTCAGCGGTAAAAACAGATGCAGAAGGAGAGAGACTCCCACCACGGCTAAAATCACGAAAAATGACACCAAAGCCTGTCCCCACACGGGATTTAAAGCCATCAGTATACACAGGGATAGAATCGCTGTGAATAGGGGCATGTTCTAAAAAATAAAGCTGCCTGTGAGGAAATAGATGCCTTCCTCTCAAGGAAGTAATCACATGGTTGCACCTCTGGGAGAAGCCAGGAAGCCACTAGGGGGACATGCATAGGGCAAACAGGTAAGGACTGGACACCCAACTCCCCTATGGCATCCCTCGCTCTGTACCCAAACGGGTGTGGACAGCGAGGGTGGGTGTCATAAAAGGGGAGAATAGTGACCTCAGAGACAGTCTTACAACTCAGTGAGGTCGGAAGACGGTGAAGGCGGTGCCAGCACTGCACCATTAGGGACTGTCGGCGGAGATCCAGTGGCGGTTCGTTCACGTCAACCAACAGACTTTCTAGGAGAAGACTGGAAAGCCCCAGTTGACAGACGAATCCCAGCATGATGAACCAAATGTAGTGGTCTCAGCTGGGCCTCAGTAGCAGAAGAATATATCACACACCCATAGTCCAATTTGCTCCTTACTAAGGCACGGTAAAGTCAGAGTAGGATGGTCCTGTCAGCACCCTAAGACAAGTGAGACAGAGTCCGTAGGAGAGACAGAGCATGGAGGCATGATAGTCGTAATGAACGGAAATATGGTACCCACGTCAGTCTCCTGTCAAAAACGAGCCCAAGAAACCTTGTCTCGTCCACACAGCGCACCTTGTGGCCATATAACTGGAGGTCTGGGTCACGGTGAACACCTCTCAAACGGCAGAAATGCAAGGCCACCGTCTTCGTTGGGGAGAAACAGAAGCCGTGCATGGTGGCCCACCGAGAGACCCTGTCCAGAGTGAGCTGCATACGACGTTCAGCCACGGACATTCGGGAAGCTGCATACCACAGAGTCAAATCGTTGACATGCAGTGAGGCTCAAACCCCTTCTGGAATGGAGGACAATACCATTGAAAGCTAGAGCGAAAAGGGTCATACTGAGGACAATTCCTTTAGGCACCCCTTCCTCCTGAGGGTACGAAGGAGACAGGGTGGCACCAACTCTAACCATGAATGAGCGGTCACAAAGAAAATTTACTATAAATTGGGGCAGCCTGCCACGTAAACCAAAAGAATGGAGTTGTTGGAAGATACCAAACCGCCAAGTAGTATTATATGCCTTTTCTAGGTCAAAGAAAACGCACACCAGATGCTGCTACCCAGCAAAAGCATCACAAGCTGCAGCCTCAAGACGGACCAGTGCATCTGTTGTTGAGCGACATTTTCGAAAACCAGACTGACACTGGGAAAGACATTCATGCCTGTCTAGGAAGTACATTAGGCATGTGTTGACCATTTTCTCAAATAATTTGTACAAGCAAGATGTTAACACAATTGGCCAATACTCCAAGGGACTGTAACATGCCTTCCCGGCTTATGGAATGGCAGGACAATAGCCTCATGCCAAGAGGTGGGAAGAGAAGATTCCCTCCAGATTCTATTAAAAATGCTGAGGAGAAGAGACAGTGCATCATCATTCAGGTGCCGAAGCATTGCATAGGGAATATCATCCGGCCCTGGTGAGGTGTCATGACAAAGGGAAAGGGCAGATTGGAGTTCACGATAAGAGAAAGGAAGGTTGTAGGACTCCACATTCCCTGAACGGAAGTCCACCACCCTTGCCTCCTCTATCTCTCGTTGTCTGGCAAAAATTGGTGAGCTGGTATCTTTATGACTGGCCGCTGCAAAGGCAGACACAAAAATATCAGCCACAGCTGCAGGGTCACCAACAGGCTCACCATTAAACATCAGCACAGGGGACCTGCCTTGAGTGAATTTTCCTGAAATCTTTCGCACCCTCTTCCACACCTGAGACACTGGCATCTTTGAGTTTACAGATGACATAAAAGCCATCCAAGAGTCCCGCCTAGCTTGTTTAACCCACCCAGTCCCAACCGTTTTTTTACCCAGACTACCCCCAGATCCGGACCGATTTTCGACTTTTTGTTTTTTGGCTGAAACCTTCGCTTTTGGTGAGAAACATCGAAAATTCATTGAGAAATCGCGATCCTGAGGTAAAAAAATGTTGATACCGGTGTCATTCAACCTTATGTTTTCCTTCTATTCCAGGGTACCTGGCCAAAGAAAACGAACTATGGAAGGGTTAGCTAATTCAAGCCACTTTAAATTACGCATTTATTTCATTTATTTGGTACGAATTTATGTGTAGTACAAGTCTATATTGGTTTTCACACAATAATATAGTCATTCATAAGCAATGTTCACTCACACAAAACCCCAGTATATGGCACCTTCCTTTACGACATTACCACCTCATCACTTCTGTTTGTTTCTACCTCTAGCTTCTTTGTTTCTTTGTCCTCCACCTCAGGAATCACTTTCACAGTAAATTTCGTCATTGGAGAGACCGTGGGGCAACATACCTTTACTGGCCAGGTTACTGCTAACAGGTGAATTGACTAGTGTGGGGGGAAGGGGGGGTTAGGTGGGTCCAGGCAGTATCCCCGCTTGACAGCAGGTAGAGGAAGGTCTCTCACATATGCCTACCAAAAATCACCCATGAATGTTGAAAAATGTGCACACAGTGGGCCTTGCAACTGCGTAATGTACGATGCACGTTGTTGGGTCTGTCCGCAGAAAAAAGTAGCGACGTGCATCGTACGTCGGTGGGACTCGGCGGGTTAAGTACCCGACGAGCCTTAGCCAGAGCCCTTCTGAACTCGACAAGATTATCCTCTGTCCTGTATCTACAATAACAGGAGAAAGCTAACTTCTTAGCACGTACAGCAACACTGCAATCCTCATTCCATGGGACAGGTCGATAGCAATAAGTGCCAGAGTTATCAGGAACAGCATGAAGGGCAGCAGACTGCAGAATGGAGGTAAAGAGCGAAGCAGCCTCATCAACATGCGGAAAGTCTTCAACGGAGACATTAACGGAAATCAGAGAAGAGAAAAGAGGCCAGTCAGCCTTATCCAATCTCCATCTCGGTAGACGACAACAGGGACTAGATACTGCTGCAGTAAGGAGGATGGGAAAGTGATCATTTCCATGGAGATCCTCCATAACCTCTCAGGTAAAGTCCAGGAGACAGTCAGGAGAGCAGATAGAGAGGTCAATTGCAGCAAATGAACCCGTTTGGGGGTGAAAATGTGTAAACGCCCCAGTACTGAACAGGGCAAGATCCTTATATTCCAATAAGGATGCCAAGAAACTCCCACGTTTGTTAACAAAGACAGTCACTCCACAAAGGGTGGCAACCAATAAAGTCCCCCAAGAGAAGAAAGGGCGTAGGTAGCTGGCCAAGAAGGTTCTCAAGTTCCACCCTACCAACTGCTGTGTTGGACGGTAAAGAAATGGAACAAACTGTTTACCAGCGGTGGGCATACAACCTCTCAGCAACACACGGGTATACTGAAGGTGGACTGGCCGATGAGGGATGTCAGCCCTCACCAAAACAGCACTACCCCCAACAGGTCCCTCGGTTGGTGCTGAGTAAAAAGCATTGTATCCAGGTGGTGCATGGGGAATGGCAAACCCATCAAGAATTTCCTGGAGACATACAAACATACGGGAACATGTCAGGAGGGTCCACAGCTCCTCCCAGTTATCGCACAGCCCTCGACAATTCCTCTGTAGCAAATGGCTGAGAATGCCATAGTACCCCTAGTGATGGAAGAATCAGGATGAGGGGCGAGACAACCTTGTCCCCCCAGTGGATTTGGATTGATGCTTATGAGAGCCCTTTGGAGGAGCCTGCCCAGCACCAGCAACTCACACCCTGTGTCTAACATCCGAAGGCAAACGTGAGGATGAGGAAGTAAGTTTTACTACACTCCTTCTTGGAATGGGCATACCAGTTTGTTTGGAAGGCGGCTTGGGGGCCGCCTTTAGAGATGCAGGATGGCCACTGCCCTCACTAGAAGCCCCGGAAGTGGAAGTAGAGTCCACAGGACTCGAATCATTTGAGGGGACCATCCTATGCTTCAAATCTGAGCCACCAACGAGCTGTCCAACAACATCCCCAGGTGGGGACCAGACCAGAGCTGAGCCATCAGGTTCAGCTGTCACCTGGTTAGATCCCTCTGCCTGCTGGACAGAGGGAACAGGAGAGGTGTCGAAAGAAAAGTCAACAACAGAGACATTATGTGGCCTGTCCTCATGTTTAGGGGACTCTAATGAACAATGGTGACATTTGCCAAGTACAGACAGAGCCTGGGGCATACTGGATACGGCGGGAGGAGTCCGGTCAACGTGGACATCTGCCACAACCACAGAAGTGTGCAAGTCGTCAGCCATTTAAGTGGGGGCGGAAACAGTCGGAGTAGTGGTCGGGTAAACATCATTCTCACCAACAGTACTAACCATGGGGACAGCATTCTGCACATCACGAGTTGAAGAAGTGGGCACTGGAATGGGTCGAGGCTGCCTCTGAGATACAGGGTGACGCACTGGTGTTCTAGAAAGGACAGAAGCATGAGTAACCCCGGGCTGAAAGAAGAGAGTTTGGGCCCTTCTTTTTGCTTAGAAAACGAAACCCTGTCACGTGTACGAATGGATAAAATCTCTTTCCAAGGCAGTATCATGGGTAGCTTTTAGAAGAGACAGCATGAGGACCTCCACAGTGATAGCATTTAAGGGGTCCTGTCCAATCACTGGTATGACTCGATCCACTACAGGAGACACAGACGCCTGGAAGGCCAACCAGGGCATGCAGCCAGGGCATGCCGGCAAAATTTGCTAACATGGCCACACTCCTGACATTGGAAAAACCGCTTTGGGTTTGGAACATACGGCTTCACAGGAAGAGAGAGCCAAGCAAGTTTCACTGAAGCAGGCAACGACAATCTATCAAAGGTCAGGAGAAGTGTTGGAGTTGGTGTCAGAACACCCTCAATCTTCTTCTGCACCCTGCACACTTTGAAAACACCCAAAGAGCTTAGTTCCTCCACAAGCCGAGTCTCTGGGTACTGAAGGAGTTCCCGGGAGTAAATGACTCCCTTACACTGGTTACCTTTGGTAGCGTGGGGTACACAAGTCATGTTGACGTCAGATACGGAGGTCAGTGACTGATGACGGGAGCTCTCTTCTGGGGAGGACACCTCAGTAAGGAGGCTACCATCCCCTTGGGACGAGACCACAGGTTCCCGACCACAGGTAGAAACAATGGCACGGTGCAAGTCGAAAATATCAGTATCAAACACTGTGCCACCCGCAGAGGGTTTCAGCACTAGATACTTTGAACAATTTACTTGCACCGTGTTTTCCAGGCTGAACCCCAGAGCCGAGTCAGCCCGTCGTGACTTCCTCCATGTCCCAGTGAAATGCTGGGGCAGAGGAGAAAAGTCCCTAGGGGCCTTGAAAGGCTCCACTGTGGCAATCAGAGAAGAAGAGATAGAAGAGTGTCTGTGAACAGGTGAGGTGTCATCAACAGAATTTTTATTTAAATTCTCCATGGAGCAACAGACAAAACTTCATTCCCCCACCCTGCCACCCACCATGGAGCCCAACAAGGGGAGGCCATATGTCAGTGACAGAACCACTGACGACCCCAGGGGTAGCAGATAAGTATACGCAGGTAACCACTGGGGGAGCCAGACAAGGTTGACTCCAGGACGATAGGAGCCACCAGGGCCCCCCAGTCCCACTTGACCCTAGCCAACACATGACCAGCAGATTGACCTGGTCGGGCCCAACAAGGTCACCCGTCTAGCCAGAATAAGGGATCAAAGAGGTGTATTGCTAGCTGCAGGGTGCACCGTGCAGCATCATTCAACCCCCAGGACTCCCATCTCCAAGCATCACAGGACGCCATGCACGGCAAACACGTGGGGAGGCAACAGTCCCGCCCTAGATGGCAAATGGGCAGAGACTATCATCACCAGCAAGCCTCCTCCACTAGTGATGTAGGGAGTGCTTGGTCCACGAGGCCGACAAATGCCGAACCCTACAAAGGTAGGCACGCCTCCAAAGTAGGTGGCACTGCCAACCACGCTTCAAGCCCCGCCACCACGTCAAGGTGACCCCCTGCAGCGGGGAGCAAAGACAGTAGCTTTGAATTTTTGTCGTCTTTGAGGGGTTCACCCAAACTCTGACTTATGGTCAGAGAATATCCTGTGTGGAAGAGACGCGGTTTCTGGGTCTTTTGTTTGATAGACAACTAACCTGGATTCCTCATATTCATTCTCTTAATGAGGCATGTCTAAAAGCTTTGAGTCTTTTGAGGGTTTTGGCTCATACCTCTTGGGGTGCTGACCGTCAGACCCTCCTCCTCTTACATAGGTCTCTTATTCTTCCTAAACTTGAATATGGGTGTGAGATCTGCTCCTCTGCAACAGATGCCCATCTCCGGTTGTTAAACTCTGTGCATCATGCTGGTGTACGTCTGGCAACCGGGGCATTCAGGTCATCCCCGATTTCAAGTTTGTTGGTGGATGCTGGTGTACTCCCCTTGGATTTGCAACGCCAGTTGCTGATGATGAAGTGCTGGTACAGTCTTCACCGCATTCCAGACTTAATTTCTTGTGCCATCATTTCCCAGGATTTCCGATCTTTTGTTTATGACACCAGCCCTAGTTTCCCGAAGCCCTTTGGTTATAGGGTCCCGTCTGTTATGTTAGCCCTCTGTTCCGCGACTGGCAATTTATCCTCATCGGATCCCGAGGGTGGGTTCGTAGCTGCTCCCTCGTGTGACATTTTGTAGGTCCTTTGTTGAAAAAAAGGACTTACTTCTCTCTCAGGTGTCCCTCTCTCTCCTTTTAGAACATGCCTCCACTCATGAGGGTTCTGACCTCGTCTATACTGACGGGTCTAAGACTGATACTGGGGTGGAATTGACGAAGGACACTCTGGACATAAAATCTGCTTCCTCACCATCTTCACAACATAACTAGCAATGTATCCAACTACAGCCTCTTTATACAAGGATTAATTGTCAAAATTTGGAATATCGGCATAGTCATGCTCATTCTCAACAGGGGCTTGAGGAATTAAATCATATATTTTTGCAATCATAATGTCCTCTGTTCTATTTTCTACAGCTCTTTTCATTATACTGCTAGTTGTTGCCAAAGTTAGCATTTCTGTAAGATCTTGTGGAAATCCATTTCCATTCATGGTGCTTATTCATGCCTCGTGAGGAGAAGCTTATATGTTGAGGCAAACTGTCATGCTGTAGGGTTGTTAAAAAAAAACACCAAAAGCTCGGATGGCACAGAAGAAAAGTTCTAGAAGGTCTTGTGATAATTTATAAGTCAGAAGGTACTTGAGCGGTTTTGTCTCGCCTACATAATGCTGGTACAGTGCCTTCACACTCTTGATCGTAGCCATAAACTCTATAAATCCTGTCTTCAGGAGTCTAGCAAATGGGATTGCCTGCTATGTCCAGCATTGATGCAAGGTACCTGTATGTCTGTTCCAGAAATGACATAGTAGCAGCTTGTGTTTCAGGTTTTAGGGCTGCCTTCATACCTCTTGCAAACTTGCTACGTTAATTCAAGATATCAAAAAGCTTATCAGCGAGCAACAAGAAGTCAACTGTTCCCTGACAGTCACTGAAATTCGGGGGATGCAATGAACCACGCCAGAACACTAAAGCATTAGCAACGCTCGAACTCAGTGTCTGTGCAGCAAGATTCACTTTAATTTTTTGTGCCTGCCATAACAAGTGGACAGTCTTGAACTTATTAGCAAGGTGAAGACCCTGAGCCTTTAGCAACTCCTGCATTTCTTCAATATATATCCACCTTATAATATTGTCAGATCCATCTCTCAGGAGACCACAAGAGGCGCAAAAGCTTCAGTATGTGGCAGACATCTAGAAGAACATAGACTCTTTCCTCTGGAAACGAGGGATGTGGCAAGCTTGAATTTAAATTCCCAGGATCCATGCAAGCTCCAAGAGCAATTAACACCGTCATGTTGTAAGGGAGAATTTCAGCACTCATAGAAATTTAAGATATCCCACTGGTTGACACCAGTGTAAGGGTGGCAATTTTAGGTTATATGAATTTATTTGATTTTTTTACTGATTACTGAATACTGATTACTACCGAGGAGGAAATCCTAGAATTATTATGGAAGGCCCCGTGAACTGATTCCCACTAGGAAGAAATACTATCAGGTAGGAGTAGAATTAATTTTTGGTAGGCTGCCACCACCCAGCGTTTGCCAGGAAAGAAGTTATTAGTCCCGCTCAGTGAAAGTTGGGACACTGAGGCCTATATACAATAATCAGGGTAGCGTGAGTAAATAAGAGTGCGTGAATTCTATAGATAGTAACATACCTTCCGGGCCACTTGATCTCACAATCAACTTCCCAGAGGAGTTTAGATCAAACACATAAGAAAATTTAATTATCAATGATTTACTAACCTTAACATACATATAATAAAATTTACCTTCGAACAAAAAGTAACTAGTACACAGTTATACTTCAGTCTCTGATTCCACCAGATTATCTGAGAGAAATAATGATCTCTTCTCCACAGAATAAATAATCAAGCTGACTTACATATCACGGTACAAAACTTATTAATCGAGAGAACACCACCACTGAAGATCCTTGGGCTTCTACACTCAACAAGATGTTGATAATACTGCACACAGAAGAATTACTC
>JAGKTI010024774.1:0-14239 GCA_018397915.1 Birgus latro | reverse complement strand
CACGACTAAAAATGGTGAGTAAAGCAGAGGAACATAAAATTAATAATACAGCCAAATTTTATATCGAGGTCTTAGTGGTGGTGAGGGATATTTCACGTGATGGACAGCGGTCGATCTGGTACACAAACATCCCTCAAACCCCTCCCTAGCTCCCTCAAGGACAGATGGTAGACTGCAGAGGGTAAATTTCAGCCTGCAGTCTACTGGGTCCACGTTCAGATCAGCCTGGGACCAGCAACAGCAACAAACAGATATCGGTGCTGGAGAGGTACGTCTTTCCATGACGGCACAGATATGACTGGTTTGGCTCAGCTGCTTAATTTCCTCGACCCACCTCCCTATCCCCCGAAAAGATGATGACGTATTGAAGGAGAAGGGTATCTTTAGCCTGCAGTCCACCGGGTTCACCTTCAAATGAGCCTGCGACCACACCAGCAAAAACAAAAACCCGATCTCACAGTCACGGTACTAAATTCTTTCAGGGTCGAGAATTAAAACAACGGTACTTCATTCCAGCTAAGATTACATTATTTCTATTCAATTATATTTTTGTCTATTTATCTATCTATCCATCTATTTTTAAGCTGAGACTAAGTTATAAGAGCCAAAGTGTTAAGAATGTCACCACTAACCCTCTCATGATTAGGATAACTCCAGTATTTTATCCTACATAATGCCAGGCGATTTTGTTCAGCTGAGGGTGAGTATATGGCTCAAATTCTCGTCATTTAAGGAAGCTCCCTAGCACCTCCTCCTTACCGATTTAGTTTTTGGAACGGCTGGATTACCTAGATTTGTTTGCTATTTGTGTAGAATATGTTGGTATTAGGATAATTTAATGACAATAGAAGACGGGAAGGTGTAACAACCACACCAAATCGCTTAGGAATAGGTGTTACGGAGCTTCTAGATGAACAAGCATATGGGTCCAAGAGTGTGATAGTACCAATGACGTCACCATTTCTCTTTCATGACTGGGACAACTCTAGCACTTTTTTTCAGCCAATATAACACGATTTGTTAAAACAGAGAGTGAATTATAAAGGCTAAAGTTTTAATTAATTAGCCTCTTCAGTGCGATGAGTCCTTTATTTATGCTTCTTATCGCCATTGTTAAAAAGCTTAGGAGAGACAGACCCTCAAATTAAACGGGCAAAGAGAATAAAAGAAACAATATAAAAACTTAAGTTGGGTGACACACTTCCAGTTTATTCTTGCTATCTACAGAAGACCTTATTCACCTTGGTAATGACCTCTCGCAGTGAAGGGGTATATCAAGGCTTTATCTGGCCTTTCCAGTTTGAGAAGTCTCCCCTAAGCTAAAGAAAATGGTAGAGTAGCTGGAGAAAAACAACTATAAAAGGGCAACTGAACTAACCCTATATCGAACCCTTCCAAATCAAAAAGACCTTCCCAAGAAAATAGCACAGTAATAGGGAGAGGAATGGATACAGGACCTCATCGGGGCGAAGGGGTTAAGCTGTGTTTAGTCCATTCCGAATTAGAATTCCACTAGGCCATGACTCACACCCTTCCACGCCTTCCCACACTCCCTCACTCCAGTACCCTCACCTTATCCTCCTCCTCCTCCACCTCAAATCCTTCCTGGTCCTTCAGAAGCATAGGGACCCGAGGCTAGGCTACTCATTCCCCCAATTTAACCCTTCAACTACGGGCAGACAACCACGGGTGCATGATTACGGGGGAAGTACTATAACCTCTCTGGGCTCCTGATTGATTGTGCTATTGTTGGGGAAGCTTGTGGTGGCTGGGCTGTTTGAGAAGACTCTGGAATCATCTGCCACTCTCCCTATGTTAGTGCTGGCCCAAGTCTCATGCAGTGACATCTAGTTCTCTCTTTCATCTCCTCTCTACTAACTTTGGCCCCTGGAAATTGCTCGTACATAATTATGCAGAATAGAATTGTATGATACACTAGTAAACTCTCAAGTATTTCTGTGTGACTGCTTGTTGAAATGTGTAGAAGTAAAACATAATAAATTGGTCTTAATGCTTCACATGCATTAGTAACACTTGACACTATTCAGTGATGTTATTTTTTAGGCTTAGGTGGTTCTTATACTAATTACACAATCATGGTGGTTAAACACGACTGCAGTGCAAAATGCTTGACTTAGACATTTCATCCAACTTTACAGATGATGAAAAACGCGTTCTCAAGGCCATAAAATGCCCAAACGAGGTTAAAATAAGAACATTTATTCTTTGTGATGTATTTGGCCATTTCGGGACAGAAAACTGCATTTCAAGAGAGAGAATTTTGCATCTAAATACCCCCGTATTACACGTGGCCACACCTTTCAGATACCCAAATTCACGGGGTTAAGGTAAGCGTGATTACCTTCACTTGCCCTGAGCCGCTGTATATGAGCACTAAGCCCCAACCATCCCTCACAGACAAACCGAATATGATTAGAGAGCCCTAATTCACTAGACCATGTGGCATAATTTGGTTATATTGTTACCACCCAACATAAAAAAAATCCTTTCATACATTACAGGAAACCGTTTGGCTTGTCACTCAATGTAGAGGCACCTGAAGGCAGCACTACATCGAGGGAGTGGATGGCAGTCACCCTCATCTACCACATAATCCATTCGGTGTTAGAATTATGGTTACAGGTGATGGGGATGGACTGAAGGATTATGGGATGACTTGAATGGGTGTGAGTTGTAGCCGAGTGTAAATCTGAATCGGAATGGATCATACAGACGATGTGGTTAGTGTGAGGCAGGTGTGAAAGGGTGTGACATGATCAACTATAAATCTAACCTGGAACAATATAGTCACAGTGATGGAGTTAGAGTGAGGGGGGGAATGGACGAGTGTGGTGAAAGGGTGGGAGTTGTGGCTAAGCATAATTCTCTTTTGGAATGGACTACAGGTGACTACTTTCCTTTTTCCTTTCTCTCCATAAGCTTTCAATCCAGTGGTCTTCCCGCGTAACTACCCTAGAAACCGTAGTAAGTTCAGGAGCTGCTATTTCTCTCTCATTTCTCTACCAGTCAGCTTATTTCCTTGATATTTTTCGCCAGTATGTCCGGCTTTGTACGTTTCTTCCACTTCTGTTTCCACAAATGTCCTGACTATTTTTAGGCAGAAATATTGCGCCTTTCTTTCTTGTGTGTTGCAGGGACGGCTTAGTTAGTTGGTGTGACGTAAACACTATGGCTCCGTGAAATTACTAACCAACCACGCAATCAATGAACGTAAAAAGTAAACACTATGAAGCATGAAAAGGATATTGGGAAGTAGAAAATGATGCAAAGTAGACACTGGTAACGCGACTGCCGTTCCTTAAGCACAAGAGAAATGGGACGCGTAATATATGGACCATCTTCTTTCTTCCAAATTGGCATTTCTCAGTTACTCCTCAACCATCCCATTTTCAGCCGATCCTATAAGGCATTTCTGATGACAAAATACAACCATTCTGCTATCTCTCTTTCTTTCCTTCCATTCCTAACCATTCCATCCTCATTTTTGATGACTAAAGGCTGCGCACATTTTTTTTTTTTCCTCCAAGCTAACATTCCCCTCTCACCTCCATTTTCTTCCACTGATATTTATTCCTTCGACAATTCACTGCTGTAATCTGGACAATGGACTTCAGATCGGTCATTAGTCACAATCCACAGTTATCACAGACATCTACAGTACTTAACACAAACTATGGTTCGTCTGGTGTTCCCTGAAGATATGACGAAATACTCATATGATCGAATGACCGTGTTCACCTTATATATGAAAAAAAAAAGGAAGCATTTAAAAAGTGCAACACCCTCGCCCTACAGGTGGTCAAAGGGCCGAAAATTTGACTTTGCCCCCCGACTATGACACGTCACTTGTGGTTCATATATTCGAATCCCTTCATCCTTGCCTGACCTTTAACTCTTTGAACAAGTCTGGTTAAAATAAAATAAAAACTGTCATAACCATAGGGTCGAAAATTTGACCTTGGACTGCGATCTTGACCCATGATGGATTTTCCTCATCTTGGTTTTATTCCGAAGTCTTTCACAAAAATTGATCTAAATAATAATAATAATAATAATAATAATAATAATAATAATAATAATAATAATAATAATAATAATAATAAAACATATGTTGACTTTACCGTGTGACTCAGTTGCTTTAAATACAATTGGCAAACCCCCCGCCTGACCCTCAAACCTTCCACAAAATTTGTTCCACATTGCATCATAGTGGCTTTAGTGCTGGTGTTCTCACTGACACACGCAGGTCGAACGTTGACCTTCCCCTGTTTGACAAAGTGTTCGTAAAATCTGATCCCTTTGTCACTGGCTTACCCTCAAACCTTCCACCAAGTTTGGTCTAATTCAAACTAGGATGACTCTGCCGTGTGAGGTTAACATTAGACCTTTCCCTGTGACCTTGACCTTTGACTCATTGCTCTCGTGATTGACTCCTTCTAAACTCTTCCAGAGACTGGCCTTGACTGTTGACTGATCCCCCCCCAAAAAAAAAGAAAAAAAAAGGACAACCCCATTATTGACCCTCATCTCTCAACCAAGTTTGGTCCAAATCAAATGTTTTAGTATTTTTATCCACTCACAGACATTCGGGTTGAACTTTGACCTTCTGTTGTGACCTTAACTTAAAATTGTTCTTTAAATTGAATCGCTTCCTTCTTGTCTTACCCTCAAAATTTCTTCAAAGTTTGGTCTAAAACGGATAAAAAAAGGTTCTTCCCATCTGTTTCTGACCCATTGATCTAAAAAAAAAAAAAAATCTTGGCCTACCCTCAACCGTTCCACCAAGTATGGCTAAATTCGGATCAAAACTATCTGAGTTATTTCGCTAATATACAGAAACACAGATACTCGCAAAGTGACGTTTTCCGTGAGGGTGTATATTAACTACAGGAAGGAGACCATTTTCACCCATAATATCACCAATACTTGTAGCTCCGAAACAGCTGAGAATTGGACCCATGTTACTGTATCATTTATTACTCAAAATTCCCCCCCCCCCCCCCCAAAAAAAAAAAAAAACTTCAGATAACAATGTAGCGGTTTTTACGTGACACCCTGTATAAAGTTTCAGTTTGTTTCAATACTGTGGAACAAAGACAATTGTACCAAGATCCGATATAAACCACTAAGACATCTTCCCTGTATGATTCATCGCTGCTGACCATGAACAGAAAATAAAGAAAGGACTTCCACAGCAATAACGACTACTTAAACCATAGTAAATGAAACAGCTTGTCGCACCCACACTACTCAATTCTCTTCCTATTTTCTTCTGCCATTTAACTTCGGGTGACGTCATGCTAGGCTCAAGTTTCCCGCCAAAAAATTAAAGACCGAACTTTACTCTGGCTATATAGTCTTTCCCACGCTGTGTGATATCATCTGGAACACTGCGGGGGTGAAGAAACTGATGAATGATTTAAACTGATGGCGAAGCATGTATGTACGTACTTGCACATAACAGGGGTGGTATCCCTTTTAATCCTGACAATCAGCAGAGTAGTTTCTTGCCCACCGTCATTACCAAGCCCATCTCTGGTGTGGAATGAGGTGGAGCCGAGAATTTTGAAGGACTGAATGACAAGCGAAATGATTATGGAACTCTTGTCCATTTTCCTGCACACTCTGTTGATATTTCTCCCGAGCTTCTGTTTCCCTGCTCCCATGTATTTATTTTTTTCCCTCCCACCCTATGTGTTTAGGTAAATAAGGTTAGGATATTGGATGGATTCTGTGTGGATTTATTTTACACTTGTATAGGTTTGTTTGACCTCGAGCATGATAGTAAGTCAAATTGGCTGGAAAACAGAAAGAACAATGACTCTACCGAAGTTTCAGGGCTAAAATGCTTACCCTACTCCCTGCTCATCCTCTATCAACTTCTCTCTGCCTGTCCTTTCCTTTCTCACTCCCTCCTCATCTACCCGTCCTCTGCTTATCCTTTGCATTTCCCTCATCTCTTCATCTACCTTTCTCCTCCTACGTGCCTACTCGCCAGGGTCGTGTCGTGGTGTGGCAGGTGCTGTGTGTGCCTTCCCTCCATACTACCTACTGCGGCCTTACCTCCCTTCCTCCTGCCTCAAGTCAAACTCCACCCGGTCCTGGTGTTCTCGCAGACGACACAGTGCGAGGCTTGTACTTGCAGCCTTACTGTGGCATCATCTAACCCATTCTTGCACTATGTTCCTTGTAATGGTCGCTGCTTGATCGCTGGCACTGCTTTGAATGCTATATTTATCATGGGATTTTTTCAACATCTTCAAACGTCTTTATCTGCCTTTGGTATTCAGCATTTCCTAACCTAGGCTATATCATCACTTATTCTTCACCCAGCACTTACTCACCATCACCAGTATCATTATCTGCTTCAGCCATCGAACAGTACCATCACCTATCCTCATCATCTGGGTGTGAGTACAGGGGGGAGGGGCTCCATAGTTTGGTAAATTGCGTCTTCAGTACAGCTTTATACAGGGTGACCCACTACTCTCGGAACCCAGAATAACATCAATATCTTCGTTGCAAATGAACAGACTTTGGTTAGATTAGAAACTTGCTTTTTCAATTTCATTATAATTGATTCACAGTCTCATCAGCTATTGAAAGTGGACTCCTTCACCATTTAGAGATAACAGAACCCAGTATTCTGTATATGTCCAGTGGAATGTGTCCTTTATGGTGACCGCTGTATCCCTTAATGCCTTGCGTATGGGAACTGCTTCAGCCAGTTTTCATGTCTTAAAAAAAAAGTCACTATAGTCTTATGAAATGGTAGAACACACCAGACTGAATAGGAAAATGCACTTACTTATCCTGCAGGGGCATGTTCCTGGCGTTTACACCACGTTTAGCATTTTCTGTCACGTTAACTAAAGCTGCTGATACAACCAGGATGAACCAATTTCTTTATAAAATCACAATGATTTCGTAATACTTGTTAATATTTATGTAAATTCAACACGCAACTTCGCTGGTTATTATCAAGTAGTATTAACTCAGTGAAACATCTAAATATACCGTAATGTAATCCGTAATTATTAGTTCGTGCTCTCACTAATTACATATGTTTTATTATTGTTCACAAAATACCAATAAGAAGCCAAATGGAATAAAGTTATCATCAAATTTTATAGAATATTTCTGATTCAAAGATTTGTTATTTATTTCTTATTTCACGGTGCCTCTACTTCATAATGCAGTTAGTGTCAACCGAGCCAGGTTAGAGGACATACACACCTTGCCTCTCTGAATGCATGGGGATGACTGAAGATGGGTAGCAAGAGGTGAGAACTGAAAAGTGAGAGCGATGTAACTGCTTCTCCCCAAACTGAAAATATCTAACTTAAAACACTGGCATAAAAAAAGTACACATGCATTCCATGGCGGATTCCCCTTCCCACCCTAAACGTACACAATCATCCACAAGTGCTAAGGGGTTAAAATGCTTCGTTTTAGCTCAGCGAATGTGTGAAGCTTGTTTTGTCAATAGTGCTCCATTTTTTTAGGGTGGCCCCGCAAGGAAGAATCCAAAGTTAAATCAGGCCCGTAAAGAAGATGTTCCCTGGTACTGAGTATAACATCGTCACCAGATGAGAGCGATGAGAGCAATGGCCCAGCTGTTACGGATGGCCACTCACTTCTGCACTGGTGGGGGAGCGGCATTTAATTTCCTTCGAATCATGAAATTCAAATATTGGGAGTCTCTTTAATACAGCATATGACTGACGTGGACTTAGGCGCTTAAATTGTAATCTGTCATTAAAAAAATGTTATTAATAATAACAGATATATAGAATATTTTCCTGGGCTTCAAAGTAGTAACTCACGCTGTATTACAAAGTACACAGTTATATACACATGACAGACGTGAATTACAGACAATAGTATAAACGGGGTTTGGCCTGAAGGACACAAGCCAGGAGTGAGAGGAGTGGAAATGGGTTATCTAAGAGAGAGAGAGAGAGAGAGAGAGAGAGAGAGAGAGAGAGAGAGAGAGTCCAGGAGTGTTGTGGTGTGATGCAGACGCGCTGAGAAGTTTCAAGAGTAACCTGAGATGATATGGCCATGTGGGGAGCATGGAGAGTGCAAGACTGACTAGGAGAGTGTACGTGAGTGAAATGGAGGGATGGAGGGAGAGAGAACGACAGTGGATGATGTGGAGGGTCAGACTGGAGAAGTACTATGTCTGAATGAGAGAATGAGGGATGCAGGGAAAATTCGATAGATAAGTCGCTGTGTGAGCGATTTATTTGTGACCGCCTCCTCTGGGATTAAAACACACTCCCCCTTCCTCCTAAATCCTAATAAACGTGAACTGGATTTGTCACCGTCATTATTCAACATCACCATCACCTACGTTTTCATTTCCCACCACAACTATAGTCTACAAACTCAGTACTGCATTCTCAATCGCCAAGTTCCTCTCTGAGTGCACTATGGGAACAGAACATCACCTCTGTCTCTTTAACCCTTTCTATTACTAGTCCTCATCTTTCCCTACCACTTGAATACGCATGTTGTAAGTTCTGTCTGCTAGCCCTTCCTCCTCTCATAAAACAGGTTTGACATTCCATTCAAGAGAGAACACAGTCTGGACTCTAAAAATGGCATCGGTTGTTTTCTTATGCCCTGATTGTACTCTTCTGCCTAACTCTGTCACCACCTGGAGAATCTCACGGCCGTACGACACACCAACTCGTTTGCCAGTGTCCTACATTATGAATCTATATCACAAATGAGTCATCCCTCAGCTTTATATCAGTGTCCATGAAAATTTGCGCGCAGCTGATACAAAATTAAACGGTTTGACTTGTTGAGGTATACATGCCCCAGTCTACTCGTACATGAAATTATCCAGCGAAATCTGAAGTTAGTAAGAAGCGTAATAACCAAAATTAATATCCACAACATTGTCTGGATTCCGAAGTTAGGTACTGTCGGGATTACTCTTTCTATTCCACCTGATACTCATAAACTGCCAAACTTCGGTCTGATAACCCTAAATGCATTGTTGCAAACCCACAGTATAAATAACGAGATATGTTATACCCTCGCACAGTACCCTTATTAGTGTGGGTGGGGTCATGTTACTCACGCCTCTGATGGTAAACACAAGTACTGAAGTCGGTAATTTGTGGGGAGGCATACACCAAACAGCGATGCCTTTGTTACCTTTACAATCATGCAACAGGTGACATACATCAGGCAAACAACAAACACCACAGCTCCACACATCAGACACACCACAACAAGCACCACAGCTCCATGCCCTCTAGGTAATGGTTTTTCAATCTGACTTGGGTATTCTAAGTGGCTTTTGAGATTGCTAACACCTCTTCCGTAGCGATTTATCCTACATACATTACTTCAATCTCTTACTGTATGTTCCTGACGCAAAACATACAAAAGAAAGCCAAGATGAAACATGCAAGACATATCACAAAGCGAGAGATGGTGTGAAGTTCCTTATGCCTCTTAAAATGCGACCCTGATTCCTGTAAACTTCAGACAGTGTACAACATAGTCTAACACAATCTTGAACATATAACGCCACTGCATTTATACAGATTGAACACCACCTGTTAAGAAGAGAGTAACTACAAGATCAGCTGCATTCCACTTTGACATATTAAAAACAGTCTACAGTCTGAATTCTTGAAGAACTTGTCAAAAATGCTATTAGTGCTCAAAGCTTTACTCACGTGACCTTGGCATGAACGATACAGTGAGGGGGCCATCGACACAGAGAATAGTGACTCTGAAATGGAAGACAGTCCATATTGGATCCTTACAGAATATTCAAACTATATACATTTGTCTCCGCCCAGAGTCCATTTCATATTACAATTACGTTTGGCCACAACTTGCGCCCATTCACACCTGCCTATATCCCCTCGCTCTAACTCCATCACCTGTAACTATAATTAAAGGACACTCCCAGACGCCTGGCCTAGAAACTCCTTTGTCCCTGAGTTACTGCATTGCTGAGAAACCATTTATCTTTTACATCAGCCATCCTGACGCCTATCAAGCAAGCTGTCCCCGGCACCAGCACTGCAAACCACACTGTCGCACTTTTGTGTGAACTCGGTGTTTTTAAAATGGCAGTTTTGCAATCCCTCAGTGTCTCCAGATGTTTGTGAAATATATATGTACTTGTTTTCATGTCTCTCTCTCTCTCTCACACACACACACACACACACACACGCTGCTCAATGAAAATCCTGCAGCATCGTTCTCCCTTCAGCTAGTGGAGTAGATGATGGGCTCCAGCGGTTTTAGGACGCCATGTTCCTCCCCATCCTCATCCTCTCATCCCGTCCTGTTCTTTATTGAAATGCCTACAATTATATTTTCACTTATGGGTCATGCAATCAGCCTTTTCACAGAGGGACGGGCAGGAAATACCCTTGGCTGGAGAAGCATGGACATGTATGGAAGGGTGTGAGTCGTGGCTGAGTGTAGTTCTAATCTGGAGTGGATTATAACAGAGATCATGAAAGACTCCTTGAAATGCACTAACCTCTCACCCACGGTATTGCTTAATCATATATTCTCATTAGACTCGATTTTAAAAATAGTAGAAGACGCTATATTATCTCTTATCACTCGCGGTGCAGGCTTTCCTTTTTTGGGAAATCGGTAGTATCATAACATGGAACCCTATTGTTATTATTTCTCGTACCTATATGTGAAATTTGATACTTCACCACTTTCTTTTCACCATCATTCCCATGCCTCTCCCTGTTCTTCCCCTTATTCTTCCATACCTTCCCATGAAACCTGAAATTCCATCACCATCTTCTCACTATCATTCCCATCCCTCTCCCTTTTAATCTAGGTTTTCTCACATTCCTTCCCATGAAACCTGTAACTCCATCACCATTTTTCCTTGTCACATCCATCCTTTTCCTTTTTCTATCTCCCTATGGCTGTACATTTTAAAACTACTCCATCTTTTCAGTACCATTCCCATCCCTCTTTGTTTCCCTGTATTCTCCTACATTTTTTTTTATGTAACCTTTTATTAATTCATATATTCACAGTACGTTCACAGACACGTAGGTATGCTTGTAGACTGGCTATCAGCTTATGCAAAAGGAAAGGTGGGTTTTCCTGTAGACTCGCTTGCTGGCTGTTTTTGTAGGCTTCTAGTTTTTATTCCACTGTAGCTTCTGGCCTTGTAGACTAACGGGCATGTAACTGTATCCTTTTCACTTTAACTTGGCCTAAAATTACCATATCTCCAGCTTGAACGCTGAGTTGTAACAATGGACTAACACTTGAATATGGCACTATATTTTTTTTTTATAGTTACGAAGTGCTGTGGAGTGGATGCAGAACCACAGTACTTTTCTAGCATTGGGCTACTTGGAATGAGCTGCAAGAGGAGGATAATCTGGGCCAAGTGAAGGTGAAGGAGCTATAGTAGGCATCGCTGGGCTTAACAATTTCTCCAGGCTGGATGGCTTACCCGCTGAACTAAAGGCTTTGGTGATGGCAAGTGGCTGGAGCTTCAATGAGACCTGCTGGAGTTATGGCCTGAGATACACAAACAAACTTAAGATTCTCTGTCGTAACCATATTTGTTTCTGCAGGAAGGACGGGAGAAGGAGAGTCCAGAGTGTTCCCATGTCTTGTTTATCCTACAAAGAAATAATCTTAGTTTGAAGGATAATTATCGTGGGTTACCAATTTTTCCTCACTCAGCCGACGTGTGGGAAAAGAGACGGGGTGATGATGGTGATGATGTAGCTATTTTCTGCAGGATGGGCACTGTAAAGAGAGTGTGAATTCCCCTCTATGTGTCTAGTTCTAAATGCAAAAACAAATCCAAGCAACGACAGGGATTTAACCATGAATAAGTCTGAGAATTTCACACCCTGCCAGGCTTCAGTAGTTGCCATCAGGGGCGTCATTTCTCAATTCCTGGGGATGTGAAGGCGACATTTAGCTCTCCCTCCTATATATTTTTGGTCAGAGTTTCCATAGGAGGTTAATATAAATACTTTAACACCAACTTTGCCAAAAAAAAAAACGTACTTCGAACTGACCTATCATGTTAAAATTCTGCATGTGGGTAGTTGAGGCCAAGACGATTCGGTTCGACCCGATTCGAGTCTCGTGAAGCCCATGTGAGTCCAGCCATATGAAAATGTAATACTTGTTCTTTCTAAATCTATTCAGTGAAATGTGATGTGAGCTTACCCAAGATATCGTCATAAGGAACCAGATTTATATTACATAGAAGTAGCAGCCTAGGAAGTACAAGGAACAGGAGATTAACTGTTGTCAAGTTTATATGCTAGGACTGAACTATGCTAAAGATCTAACTTAGGTGTGTGAGGAAATATAAGAAATGAGGGAAGGATCTCGTTGCCACATTGATTTTGGCAAGAGTCCCTTCCACCACCTCTCACCCTCACCCCCTCCACAATAAAAGAAAAAAAATAGAAATAAAAATGACGCCCCTGCCTAAGATATCTTGCTTTTTACCCACCACAGCTTCTGAACGCTTCTTTCATCTGCAAACATTTTATCTTTGCTAATTTTTCTGCTTTTTGATTAGTGGTGTATAGATGATATTTTTGATGATAAAAATGCATAAAAAAAAACTAAGCATCACTAGAATGTAGATGCGTTCATGGATGGTAAAAAAAAAAAAACATAATTAGTTGAGTTTACCTGCTATACAAACGTTTTCTCTCCAGGCTTTGACAGAAGAAAACGGGAGGTGGAGGAACCAAAGAAGGGTAAGCCTTATTACGAGCGAGCGAGCGGTGTTTTCTCTGAGACAAGTTTGGAAATAAGCGGTCCGGCCCGACCCGACCGTCACGCTAAGCAGAGGCTAATAACTTTACTCCTATGTGAAGTAGAGATGAAATCTTGCTATCAACTAAAAACTCACCCATAAAGGCGTAGGAACCCCTTGGAATTCCATGGGAGTGTTTGGCTCTAATTGGTGAAAGCATCAGTTACGAAGTCAGGTTAAAAAAGATTTTCCGTGGTAACATTTTTTTTTCCCATCAACTTTAGGGATTAAATACCGGAGATTTCGCCTAGAATTATATATCAGGAGGAAACTATAATAAAATGTCGCTTGCTCGCTCGTCACGCGCTCACAAAGCGTACTTTACTGGTTATATATTACTTTTACAATAATAATAATAATAATAATAATAATAATAATAATAAACTATAGCAAAGAAAAAGAATAACTATAGATGTACAGATTAATGGCCGTACGATAGACCCCTTAAATTCCATGATTTATTTATTTATTTTTTGCCTCCTCTTACTACCTCCAGACAATTAAATTCAGCTTTTAAGAGACTATCTCGAAAAAAAAGAGTTTGATTCAGCCTTAATTAACCCTTTCAGTACGAGACATCATTCCCAAACTGAATAAAGTCGTCTGGAGGTAGAAAGAAAATACCCCCCCAAAAATAGAGCTGAAACATTATTTTTGACGGAATGAAGATAATTAGCCTGCATCCCAAGATATAAAGTGCAGACAGCAATGGGATAGGCAGGATGGACAATTTTCTCTTTATTTTCCTCACGTAGTTCAGAAATTATCATACAAATTTTCGTGGCCTGTCTCCCCTTTGCGATTTCAGCGAGGGGAGACAGTTTGCCTGATACTCTCTCTCTCTCACTCTCTCTCTCTCTCTCTCTCTCTCTCTCCCTCTCTCTCTCTCCCAGCGTGGCCAAAAGGGAAAAATGCGTATTAAAACATTGAAATATTAAGCAAACTTTCTCCCGCCTGCACCATCACACTGTATATGAGAGAAATTAGATTTAAAAATATGTATAATTACTGTACTGATATTTTGCAAAGACTCGCATTGTTATCTGATGTGATTTTGAACTCTCATACTATCTCTCCGTCTGTCTGTCTGCCTTCTGTCTGTCTGAATGTTTGAGTCACCGTCTCTCTCCCTCTCATTGTCTTCCTCTGCTCAATATCATCTCATTTCTTTCTAACCCCCATCTCTCCTCAGCTCCTCTCTCTCTTTCCCTCCCTCCCTCCTCACCTCTTCTCTCCCTCTTCTCTCCCACAGCTAATATTCCCTCCACTCTCTCCCTCCACCCCTCCACAGACACGCAGGAGACCCTAGTGGAGTATAAGGGCTATAAGAAGACATATGACGAGCGCAGTGACAGCTATCAGTGGTGTCGAGATGAGGACGACTGCTTGGAGACGCTGGGTGAGTTG
>JAGKTI010024772.1:0-14239 GCA_018397915.1 Birgus latro | reverse complement strand
ACAAGAAAAAAATGGCTCTTGGATGCAAGTAAGCTGAGCTGGAAGTATTGGTTCGTAAAAATTATTTCTGCTGGGATATCACAAACACCAGCTGCTCCACCACTTTTCAACCTACCCACTGCCTTCTTGATCCAGAGCAGGCATGGCTTTGTCAATTGGTGAGACAGCAGTCAATGATTGGACATCAGCTGACAGAAGCTTTCCACTGGAAGGTTCAGCCATATACAGCTGCTCTACTGTAAGTACTCAGCCCAGTGCCCTTTATACTCACTTGCCCCCGACAAGAGTCGTTCATTTGCTCTCCAGACAGAGTTTGCCTGAGAGATGGGTCTAAAGTTGAGTTTCTTCAGGGCCTGGTAGGCGAGTCGAAGGTCATTTGCTTGAAAACGGCCTACCACCTCCTCAACGATTTCACTGACATACCTCCCCGTGTCCCTTCTCAGTGAAAGTCGTGCCCGTCGAGACAGTTCCCGATCCCCAGCCATTCTGGCAGCATGACTCTCCTTAGCTGTGGTCAGTGTGCCCTGCGAGATGAATCTCCTCCTGGATCTCGGGCAGTCTCCAATACACTCATCAGCTGCTACCAGGGTAGAATGCTTAACCGCTACGCGCCGGGGGTTTTCCGAAGTCGCCCACTCCTCCCCGTGAAGAATTTCTGATATTTTGGTAAAAATACCCTTCTTTCAAACCTTAATATCTGCAAAACTACATTAGCTAGAGAAAAAAACAAAGATGCATAACACCCATCAATTCTCCCTTTTTCAAGTGAAGGTATCCCCAAGTCTCCAAGTGGTCCCGTCGGTGAGGAAGGATATGTTAAATATGACTGGTTTTCTGTAATTTGGCAGGCTGTTTCCGAGCGCGTGTCACTAGCAGTGACCTTGGACTTGTTGGCTAGCACTGACCAGAGTTGTGATTGTCTTCCTTGTAGGAAACGTGGAGTTTTCTACTCAAACTTCGATTTTTCCTTACTCACTGTCATAAGGATGAGTCATGACCCTGTTCATGTGGCTGAGTATTGAGTTTTCCACCCATTTCATAGTGCCACTATGCCCTGTAGGTGTGTGGGAAAAGAATAGCTCTTTGATTTTCTGTACTCACTTCTTGCATCAAATATAATGATTCCCTCTACTATGGCACTTATATTTGCGCTCCGCACATTGGTGGGCTGTCTCTTTTTTGTACAGGGGGATGGCATTTGGAGGTGTTGCAGACATAGCACTGCCTGTACGCCTGACGACCTGCAGTGGTACAGCCAATCTCTATCAGCCTGTGCCGCTGGAAATAATCAGCACAGCTTAGCCTGTAAGCTGTTGGCGTTGTCTGCATCCCCCGCCTCGCACCTGGCACCTGTACAGTTGAATACTCTTCATGAAGTATGCGTGCAAGCTCTCTCTCAAGCTCTCATAGAGAGAGAGGTTTCTTGATGACCTCCTTGAACAGTACGATTAAAAAGATTAAAGAATCCCCGAGCTAGACCTTACGATGAGATCATATAGCCCCGCTAGGTAACAGGAGAGCGCTACCCCTCCCGGCACGGCGGTCCCGGGCGCGGCTCGAACTCGCGACCCCCTGGTCCCGAGCTTGATGCTCTACCTCTGAGCCACCGTGCCCCCCCTTGAACAGTACGAAACTGTTCAGGATGGCGATATCAAGGTGTAAAAACGCCTTCTTGTATCACCAGCAGGACTTACGAAGGCAATCAACCTCACCAATCTGCATGTCCGACTTATCAACAAGCTGCATGTTGATATTATTGTCACTGACAACATCGGACTTGAACACAGGTTCCCATGTCCTGTAGTCTGTCTTTCCTGTTTCCTCAAACACACCCTTAGATACTGTTGACAACATGCTAACCCATCTCTTGTCATGCCAGAGAAGGGCTAATATGTTGTCACATTTCTTGGTAAAGAGGGCACCTTTCTCAGTATTTGCTGGGAATTCAGGGAGATCTTTTACGTTTGCCTGGACAGTTCCACAGGTCCCAGTACTGTGTTTAAGCAAATATGTGGTCAATGTCGGGGCTGTGTAATAGTTATCCATGTACAGATTGTGGTGCTTGTTGAAGTACCTTTCCATCAGCGCTTTCACGACTAATGCTGAGAAACCTTGAGGATCATCACTAGGAATATCGACATCCATAGCCGAATAAACTATCACATCAAGCACATATCCAGTTTTGCAGTCACAAATGACAAAGAATTTTAGTCCAAGGCAATGACGCTTGGACGGCACATACTGAATTTATGCCAAACGGCCCCGAATAATACAAGTGACTTGTCAATAACCACTTTCTGAAACGGATGGAACACCCTGGAAAATGACTTCTTGAGCATGGTCAGGATGAGCCTGATTTTCCATAGCCTGCCATATGGTGCAGACCCATAATTTCTGTTGAAGGAACTGTAAGATTGCCAGGGGTACCTGTCACGGGCCGTATACTTATCGAAGGCAGGTGTTCCCACGAGTTCATCAACCCACCAATAGCCATGGAGCACATGGTTTCTAACGTGCGCCACCAACATGGTCAGGGCTAGCCACACAAACTCCACCACCTCCATAGGTGTCCAGTCCCTCATGTGCTTGCTTTCGCTGGCAGCCACGTCCAGCCACAGCACACTCATAGCTTGGAAATTAATTTCCTCCACCAGGTATTGCATTATGGCAGTGATAAAAATTGCCCTAAAAACACTGCTTATGGCCCAATGCCTGGGGAGCATCTGATCCTCCTGAACACCTGCCCCTTCCTCATCAAAGACAGGCATAGAGAACTCATATCCTGCTCCTTCCTCCCACTCAAAGGTATCAACTCTGCTGAAACCTGGTAGAATCAGCCAGCACGTCTTTTCTGAGTGAGTGCATGCACACCTACACGCCTACGGGCAGGGGGTGAGGGGGAAGGTGAGGGAGAGTTGTGGGAGGTGGGGAAGTATGAGGGTGATTACTTACCTGATGTGGGGCTTCCCTGGGGAGGATGCTGCCTGCTGAGTCACACCACTTGGGGCCCATGTGGAAAATTCCACTCCTAACGGGCCTGGATGTGGTGATTTGACCCTTGAAGTAGTAGGCTAAGGTGATGCTGGACGTTCGAGGGTAAGGCAACGGCGAGCAGGCTGCAAGAGTGGCAGTGAGACGGCTCGTCAGCATTTACTTACAAGATGACCGCCAACTCCACCCTCACGTGCCCGGTATGCTGGGTCATCAGCCTCCTTTTCTTCAGTGAAATGGTCACTGTTGAAGGCCCTGCCCTCCTCCTGCAGGAGTTTCAGAGCCTTTTCAGGTATCTCAGAGCAGGAAGGGGTCAGAGGGTGAGAGAGTTCACTCTCGACATGATAACTTTTTCTTTTCTGAATACGTACTTTCATTGAAAGTGCGTAAGGTACGACCGACGGCACTGTCACTGAGCCCTTTCCCTGGTGGTAAGGGCAGAACTTTCACGGGGGTCGATGATGCAATCGGCCTCATGCATGGCGGAGCGGAATCAGATGAGGAGGATGAAGAAGACATTATTCTGCACTCTGCCAGTGATATGTACAGAGCTGCATGTCAGTGGGGTACCTAGGGTTGTCATAGAAAATGGTCGCAGGTTCAAAGGGTGGCAGGAAGACACTTGCAGCTATACACATCAACCAGCATTGCTGTGCACCCAAAATCGTGACGGCTATACACATCAACTGGTCAACTGGTGCATAGGCGTTAAAGGTATCCCATTGTTCAACATGATCCGCGACAGTACTGAGCACTTCAAACTGATTCAAGATTGCCACTGCAAACTCATTTGCATCCCTAAGTTTCTCAAGATGAAACCTTTCTTGGTGGCATCTTGAGAATCATCAACTGGAGTAACCTTGTCGACACAAGAGACAAAGTGAGCATCAATTGCCACAGCAACACCCCTACGATTGGCACCATGATCACAACCAGACCAGTACTATGTGTAACCATTGCTACTGATCTCACCATGCCCAGGCCACCTCACCTCAGAGAATGCAGCTATGCTGAGTCCCAGTCACCCCAACTCTTGTTACAAAAAGGCAGTCGATCATCCTTTGAAAGGCTTAGAACATTTCAGGCCCCCACCAGCAGTGCCTTATGAAAGTTAAACCCAGGCTTGAAGCCTCAGGCTTGCACCACCACGACGTGAAAGGAGGGTCTGGGCTAGGGGGTTCCCCCATCATCTGGTTGTTGGGGACCCTTAGGTTATACCCAGGAACTGTCATGATGGGTGCCAGCATGACAGGGGCTCAAACAGCCTTGTCAGGCAGGCACCCAAGGGAGGACTCCCCAGCAAAACTGGGTCAGGGTCAGACAGTGAGCACTGACTCCAATCCCTCTTCTTTCTGTTGTTACATGCCTGATTGTTTTTTACAGGGAGAAGATGCATGTACTGTATGTGTGTATGTACTTAAGTATATGTTGTCCATGATGCTCCGTATTTGCAGAAATGGGAGGAAAAGACGGGATGATTAATGTATGCATTTATTTTAACACCAATCATACATACAGCAGCTATATAATCATGTAAAAAAGTTGACAACAGCCATGATAAATAATGGTTTTCACATGTGACATGTGAGTGGCAAGCACTGTTGCATTTCCCTTTAAGAAGGAACATCCTTTGCTCACAAAGTTGTCATTATCTTTTAGGACGCGTCCAACATGCTCTCGATCATATGTTGGCAACAAGGCAGGCAACATGTTCGGGAACATGTTTGCAGCAGTATTTGGACAGGTGTATGCAAACATGCTTCAGTGCAGCTTCGAACACTGGCAGCAGAAGTGACGGGATAAGTGTGTCCATACCAGGCAGCTGAGACTTCATCATGATATTGCCAACATGATCTGGATGCTGCTGTTCCCAACATGTTTGCAGCGTGTTCGTTACTGTGTTGCTTACATGTTGCCAGCAATTGTTCGAGCACACGTGTGGACGCGCCCTTAAAGCCACGTACACTACACACAATTTCTAGTTTCACAGTCTTCCTTAAACTTAGGTACTTTTGTAGCTCATTCCCTTTTCATTCCACAGAATTTCTGGAGGTCGAGCTGGTTTCTTGCCTTTCATATGTATGATGAAAGTTTCTAATCGTCGTCCATCTTGTACACAACACGTGATACTCGGAGGGTCTCATTTACCTTATCAAACACACTCAAGAAATAACTGCCACATTATCGTCAACACAATTTAGGGAGGTTCTGACTTCTTCACTGTGGTTGCCTGTTGCACTACTCTGGTTGTAGGTGGCAACCGTGCTTGCTTTGCTAGATATGTTGCACTGTCAAGAGGGCAATCCTCTTCAGTAGATGTAGTCTTGTTTGTCAATAACATCTGGGTTAGAAAATCAGGATCTACCCAATTCTTGAAATGGGTAAATGGATGTGCACACTTCATGAAATGGTCGTTGGGAATGATCATTTCACGAAGTGGCCATATTGTCTGGATATTTCATGAAAAGGGCAATTTCACAATTGGAATGTAACACAAGGTAACCAAGGTCATGTGTATTAGTAAACAACAGGTAATCAACGATATGTTTGAAAGGAAGGAATCAAGAAAAGTATATGTTGACAGAAGCTAGTCAAAGTGTGTATGTTATTAGAAGGCTATCAAAGATATGTGTATATCATCTGTTAATCCTTTTGCTGCTGATGTCACCAAGTGCTGCAAGAGAATCAAACTGCTGATGGAATCGATTAGAACAGTTTAAAAAATAATCTGTACGTTTTATCCTGGGGAAATTTCTCCTATTTGGCACCTCAAATATATTTACTGCTCCTAGTATATCCATCCTGACTTAAACATCGCAAAATACCACTGCTGTGACAATGGCATGACGTTTTTCCTCAGTTTATGGTGTGTTGACATGTTTTTTATCTAGTGTATCTCCGTTGATAGGCATATCTGAAGTTTTCTGCTATACAATTCTTTTCAGCCCGTATGATTAAGAAAGGGACATCTTTTGCATCATTATGACAGAATATCTGGATACCACAAGTTATGTAAACTCTGGAAACAGTAGGAAAAAATCTTGGCAAAGCATGTATCACCAAGACAGGTTCCATGTTAACGGATGAATTTTATTTGATCTTCTATTCCAACATGTTTGATTAATTATGAAAAAAAAAACTTTTTGAATACACAAGTCTCACCTGAAGTACGTATCGAAACGAGCGTAAATGAGGCGTCCCCTGCTGAAGTGATGCAAGTGACATAAACAAAGTCGAGAAAACAGCGTTTGAAAGTTGGCGGGCTGGCCCACTTTCCCTCGCCCTTGCCTCACTTCACCTCTAGAGCGGAAGTGAAGCAAGGAGAAAATCGGCGGCGCTGACCTCATTTCCAACACTCATACCCTGTTTTCTCGGGTTATTATTAATCTACTGATGATACATGACCCCTTGAAGCTTTTGTACCTAAAATTATAACTAGCTCCAAACGATTTTACTAAACATACGAAGATTTGTCAGAGTTGCATAAAAAAAAGAAAAAAAAGGCCTCCTTCACCCATTAATAGTACCGTTATTTCAAACTATCTTACCATAATACTGTTGATGGTGAAGAAATGGTTGATGAAGACTGAAGGCCCACCGAAAGCATTGCGAGACCATGACCATGATAACAATATTACTGAATGACTATGCTCTTCTTAATACCGTACTACTTCATCACTTAATAACATATTCTTGAAGGCAATACTTAATAATTTCGTCTTCATAATACACTAAATATTATTTTCCTGTAATTTAAAAAAATAGGTAATATAAAACTCGTAATGACTTCTCAAAACAATATTTTTCTTTTATGTAGCCACGTACACACAACTTGTTTACCAAAAAAAATAATGACTTTTCTTTCATAATAATATTTTCATTATTTTCTCTTAACACAAACTTAACACTGTCAGCCATTGTAGCAGCCGTACAGGTCAGAAAACCACACACAAAAAAGAAGAAAAAAAGGGTAAACAGGTAGTCACGAGGCGGGTACTATGACTGACGCCGCTGCTGCGCTCCCATTGGCTGGCGGGCGCCGTGCTGCTGCTAGCGTGCCGATAGGTTGGGCACCTCTCCTGGGCTCTTGTCTTACTGCAGATCGGAAAGTAAAATCGTGCAGCATTTCCGCCAAAAATTCGTGGCTTTGTGTAGGATTATGGACCTTATGACCATACCACTTCCCTGAATCACTTTGGTTCACTTACCTCACACAGAGCTATTATTGTACTACTCAATTAAAGTGAAAACTAAATTTCGACCAAGGTGTCACTTGCATCACTTCAGCAGGGGACGCCTCAAATATGAGGTGTAATAACACACCTGTGCGGATAATATTTCTTTTTGTCAAATTCTGGTTTACCAGACTCTTAGCCAAGTCTACCAAGAATGAAAAAAAAAAAAAAGTCAGAGCCATTTTGACGTGAGAGGGAATGAAAATTACGAATTACGTGGCAGTAAAAAGATTAATTGTTGGTAACTAAAGCGATGTACATGTTACTAGAAGGTAAGTAGGATAAGTATACATTAAATGAGTGTAACTTAGGTGACATCTGTATAACTTAGGTGACATCTGTAAACAGAAGGACCCCAATGTGGCTCATAATATAGTACAAGTTACTGGAAAAGATGTGTATATGCAGACAGGAGGTAACCGAGGTGATATGTAAATAGAAGGCAACGAGGGGGAGGAGAGGATGTATATGTTAACATTAAGTAATAATTGTTTATATATGTAACACCTGTTAATTATACGCCTGTTTAGTTACCTTCTTTTCACTTTAAAACATCATCTCTGTTACCTTTTACGACATATAGCTACATTTTATCATTTAGCAATCATCTGTTAGTATATACACATCTCTCTAGCACGGAAATAATTAAACAATTTCTCATCATCGCCGGTGTCTTCAGTCTGACCGTAATAAATTAGAGGTTTGCCTACACCATCGCATAGACAATTCGGTTTTAGTACTATGTCGGTAATACTGTCTTTATAGCTTTGTATCGGCAGTACAAAAGTAACAACATTCAATTAATACTACATTAACAATAGTGTTGGGATTCTAGGCTGCTAGAGCAGTACTATCGTGAGCTTGGAAGCTTTATAACACCTTTTTTTTACATTTATTTTTATAATATAGCTTATGATTTTCCTCTATACGATTTATGTTTATCGAACAAAAATTTCCTGAATAAAGAATAACATGCAGAAGTAAATGTATAAGTGGACAATGGGACACCATATCTTCTCGTGATAATAAGAAGCTTTTAGTACATCTTCCTTAGTGATTATTCTGCATACGGACAGTACAGCTTGATATGCACTTGTTCATAATTAACTTCAGCATAGTAACTGCCACTGTTCCTACTTGGGAACACTTACTAATGTGCTTATTTTCTCATCAAACTGAACGGTAGAGCGATGTCTTCTTTTGTCACGTTTATGCAAGACCACACTGTCACGGCTATTGAACTGAAACTCGTTGGAGTGCCTCTGTACCCAGCGATTATTTGAATTTTTTTGAACTTGCAAATACTTGTGTCCTGTCTGACAGTTATACTATGTACATTCTTTTCAAGTATTCACCCACAATTCTATAATATAAAAATATGAGATATTATAGTCCATGAATTTGTTCCCAAATAGGGACAACGACACAATCTTCATGCACGTGAATGAAGCACTGTAAATATGCAACATGACAGAGAAATTGCTTCAATACTAAATTCATCTGTTGAATACTGAAAGTGGCATCTGGTTATATCCCGTTATCAACAACTGCAAAACACTGTATAAAACTAAGAGGCAATAGGAAATGGATCGATGTATAGATTAGATGCTCGTTATAAGATGATTAGTGAAAAAAGTTTTTGGCTGAGATAAAGAAGTTGCATACCGCCTTCATAGATAAGGAGAAACTGTAAGGTGAGGTAGATATATACAAGGAATGGGGAAAATGGTGATACTGTGTGGAGTAGATGGGAAACTGTTGAATGCTCTCAGAATTATGTATACAGGCATAAGGGATATAGTGCATGGAAACCAAACTAAGTGAGTTCTTTCATACGAAGACTGGACTGAAATAGGGATGTCCCATGTATCCATGGTTATTCAGTGTAAATATGCATGTTGTTATTACAAAAATCCTGTTGTTTGTTTATGACACTTGTTAAGTCAAGCTGAAACGGAATTACAAGGCTTGGTGAATGAGTTTGGAAGAGTGTACCAAAAGATATTTAAAAGTGAATGTATCGAAGAGTAAAGTTACAGTCGTTAAGAGAAAGGACGTAGGGAGTGCATATTCACAAAGGTGTTTAGATGATGGAAAATGTGAATGTTTTCAAGTACTTAGGTAGTGTGACGCGTAATGGAAGTTTAGAGAGTGAAGTGCATGACAAAGCACAGCAGTTAAAAATGGTTGCTGCTTCACCGAACATCTTGATGTAAAGTAGATAACTGTGAAAATAAAAAAGTCTCTGCATGATAGGATTGTGACCCCTACTCTTTTGTATGGATGTGAAGCTTGGACCTGCTTGATATTATGAAGGTCATGAGTGAGGGAAGCGGAAAATTAATGAATTATCTTACAGAAGCATGGGGAGTTACTTGCAGAGACAGCAGACAAATAAGAAAGTGAAGGACAGCTGTGATGTTGACGTGAATGTGTTAGAGAGCATTAGGAGAAGTACTCTGCGATGGTTTGGTCGTGTGGAGATGACAGAGAATGAGAGACTGACAAGAAGAGTGTAGGTGAGTAAGGTGCAGGGAAGGAATGAAACGGGGAGACCGAGGATGAACAGAGATATGAGTTGGAGAGGTATATGAAAGACGGATGTGTGAGTTGGAGAGAAGGTAGCCAGATGGCAGAGGAGAGGGTGACATGGAGGCAATTTGTCTATGGTCACCCCTTACGGGATTAAGGCGTGTGCCGATAGCGAGATCTACAAGGAACAGTACACATTCTAAACCTAATCTTGAAAATCTTTAAATCATTATTGATATATCTGATCGAATCATTGTTCTCTTTTGGGAAAATATTGTATTTGGCATACTAAAACGCATATTTACATTCTGGATGCAAGTATTACTTTTCTTAACACTTTCACTTTGTGCCAGGAAAGAAAAGAAAAGCTCTTGCGTTAAGTTAAGGAATAGTTATCCCTTATTGGGTTATCGACTTAATCTGCATCAGTAAAATACCAGATGTTGAAGCGTCATGCAGAAATATGTCTGTTCATTATTTTTTCTTATGACCCTTATTACCATATACATTTAGACTGCACAGACAATAAACATATCCAGATATACAGTATGCTGGTACGGAAGGGGAGCTAGGAACACCCCTCAACTGACAAGAATATGGTCACTAGAAGGGGTAGTCTGCAAAAATATGTGAGGAGAGTGTCTGTGCTGTAACTGACTGGGGTGTGTGACTGGGGGTTTGTGGCAGAGGCTGGGGACCACTTGAGGCACAAGACACCTGTGACATATCTATGCAGCTTTTGTAAAGCCTCACAGGATATGAGGTGGTCAATGATGTCTAGGAGTTGTAGGTGGAGGGAGTCACTGTTGTAATTATTTGCCCCTGAGAGACGAATGACCGTGTTTGAGATCCTTGTCCTACGGATGTATGAGATGCTGAAAAACTATAAGTTTCGCCGAGGGATGCTAGTGAAGGCCTGTGCTCCTGTGCAGTGCGCGAGTGTCGGAATGACTGTGAGTATTGGTGGGGGGTTAGGTGTGGTTGTGGGGTGGTTTGCAGCAGCTGGGTTTATAGAGTTGGGCAGCAGGATGAACGTGGCTGCTGTCAAACTTGGGTGTGGGTGTTGATATGCATTACATCCCCATCAAGGATCTGCCTGGCAGGTGTGTAGAACTGTAGGGGGAAAGGTGACATGTTAGAAATTTTATAGAGAAAAACTAGAGGAAGGGACGTGGGGTGAGCTGTAGAATAGAACTGCAGGGACGAAAGTTAACATAGAGTTTCTGCATCGATTTAGCAACACTTATTTCTATTGAACATTTATATGGATAGTTACAAAGATTTAGTAGCTTTTATTTCTGTGCTGCATTCCCAGCAAGGGTCTGATTAGCAGAGACATGAAACTGTAAGAGGAAAATTGCCATTTTAGTACTTTTATAGATACTGAAAAAATAATTACTTCATTTAAACTTTTTTATGGAGGGAAAGGGAGTGAGCCTCAGGCATGGAATGAAAATACATTTAGAGGGAATTTGCCATCAAAAATATTTCGTAGCTAGTTCTCAAGATAAACGTTTTTATCAGTAAAATAATTTTATCGTAGGAAGAAGTTAGGGAAAAGCAGGGGAAAAGTAGATCTGTTGGAGAAACTGATTTTAAAAGACTGTAAAGTTAGATATGGTGATAATAATTTCTCATTAATAGCTAACAGCTTTTAGCATACCTTTCCTAAGATTTAATAGTTTTAGAGACTGTGTCTTGTTAATACTGATTATAAATCTAAGATTTAAAAGTTTTAAGATTGTGTCTCGTTACTACTGATTATAAATATAGAGAGGAGGCTGTTGTTTTAGAAACATTAATGTCTAGAATTTAATGACTGTGTTAACTTTTCTCAAGCTACTTTCTGGCGATCTTATTCAACTTAGGAAAGTTTCTGGTCATAGAAGGGTTAATGAAAATGGTATCTAACACATTCAGTTGGAAATGTTTCTCCTATCCTGAATAAAATTAGGTGGAGGTGGCAAGATGAAGGTAAATGATGCCATTGAGCTAAAGGTGATAAAACTACATCAAGATCAAGAAGGGTCAAACACCACGGGGTACATAGCCTCTGACACCCTCAGACTCTGCCCATGCGGGTCCCTCTGTGCAACCCTCTAGGCATCCGACTCTTCCCCCTCTAAGTAGTTCCTGATAGGAGTGATCGACCTGCTCCAGCTGAGTCATGTGATCTTCCCCTTGGCCTCCACCACTCTGCATTAACATAATCAGGGATCACCCTGTGAGCAGGATCAGCCTCAGGAAAGCGGGACACGTACCCATGTAGCTGGAACTGACGTTAACAAACTGTGTGTGTAACAGGCCCAGTGTCAGTCTCACGGAGCTCATTACGCACCCGGCTGTGCCAGCGATATCCCACGACCTTGTGAAGACACTGAGTACCAACGGAGTAAATTTGCCGCTTTAAGTCACTTTAGTGTCCATGTCTCACAGCCGTAAAGTAAGACAGGGAGCATTGTCTAATTTACCATTGTTATGGACCACACTACCAAGATAAGGGAATCTATCCATAACTTCTATATCCTCACCACATCCTTGGACAGACTGAACTGCTGCTTCCAACAAGCCACCAAATGCCATGACCTTGGTCTTGGCCCAAGAGACCTTGAATCCCAGTGGCTTCGCATTCTCATGAAATTCCTCAGGGCACTCAATAGTGTCTCCAGCAACTCCGCTAGGATAACTGCATCATCAGCAAAGTCATGGTCAGTAACCCTGAAGTTGCCAACTGATACCCCACAGTGACTTCGACTCACAGCCAGTACCCAATCCATACATGTGTTGAAAAGTGTGGGTGTGAGAACACATCCTTGCTTACACCAGAACTTACTGGGAAGAATTCGGAAGCCCCCCCCCCACACTTGACAGCACTCTCAGTCTTTTGAGTACAAACCAGCATTCCCTTGGATAATCCCTGCGGGGATCCCACGGAGTCACAGGAGTTCCCATTGTACCTCCCTATTTGCTGAGTCAAACACCTTCAAATCCACATAGGCTGAGGGCAGACCTTGTCGAAACACAAGACGTCGTCCTACAAGAACTTGAGGAGTTAGGATATGGTCAACAGTAGACTTCCTGGGCGTGAATCCAGATTGCTCAGGCCTCTGAAACTTTAGCAAATAGTCCCAGATACTCATCTGAAGAATATGAGCGAGAACTTTGCCTGGCACACTGAGTACTGTAATACCACTGTATTTACTACAGTCGTGCTGGTCTCATTTCCAGATTAGGGTGACCAAACCATTTGTCCAGTCAGGAAGAATGATAGGAGTCTACCAAATGGCTTCTATGACTGCATGTAATCCTTTGATCATGGCTTCACCCTCAGCACTGATCAACTCTGCTAGGATGTCACAAACACCAGCTGCTGTACCACTTTTCAACATGGCTACTGCCTTCTTGATTTCATCCAGAGAAGGCACGGCTTTGTCAATTGGTGGGGCAGCAGTCAATGGTTGTACACCAGCCGACGGAAGCTCTCCACTGGAAGGTTCATCCATATACAAAGTACTCAGCCCAATGATCTCAACACTCTCTTGCTCCCAACACAAGTCGTCCTTCAGCTCTTCAAACAGAGTTAGCCTGAGAGGTGGTTCTGGAGTGGAGCGTCTTCAGAGCTTGGTAGGCGAGTCAAAAGTCATTTGCATGAAAACGGCCTTCCACCTCTTCAACAGTTTCCCTGACATACCTCCCCTTGTCCCTTCTCAGTGAAACTCGTGCCTGCTGAGACAAGTCTGTGCTGTTCCTGATCCCCAGCCATCCTGGCAGGATGACTCTCCTCAGTTGTGGTCACTGTGCAATGCCGAGATGAATCCTCTCCTTGATCTCGGACAGTCTCCANGCGAGTCAGGAGAGGGCTCTCCACTAGCCTATGGACAGGGGCATGGAATCCCTGAGTACGGTTATCCAGGTTTTACCTCAAAGTTTTCCTTCTCCTAGGTGGATTGCCAACCAAGGCTAACGGCCTCCACCTACCCCACTAGATGGCCGTTTGCAAAAATTACTCACCTCCCTCTAAAATCTCTTGTTTTTCATCCTGTGGGGTGTCTAGTCATCTTCCTCACTACATCTATATCAGATTTTTCACTAAACAACACTTCCACAGATTCTGTACTTAACGACTTTCTAACTGGCTGGGGAGAGAGGTGGCCGCAGAAGTGTGGGGAGAAAGTTAGCATTTTGTTGGTGTGATAAGTAAAGTCAGGGACACAAGTTCGTCTAATAGTCCACTACGTTTACTATACTGCACATTTGAGGCATATCTGTCACTTTTTTTCCTGATGCATATCAGAAAGCAACATTTATGGGAAGAAAAATATTCCAAGCCTCGGTAAGCTCAGCAGTATTAATCAAGAGAGGAGTGAGATTTAATAGCAAAACACTTTAGGTGAATATTTGACACTGACTGCATATCAAAATTCTGTTTCACTTGAAGTAACTTGTTATACGGACCTTCATCGAGATTTATTTATTTATTA
>JAGKTI010024769.1:0-14240 GCA_018397915.1 Birgus latro | reverse complement strand
AGAGAGAGAGAGAGAGAGAGAGAGAGAGAGAGAGAGAGAGAGAGACTCCAAATATCCAGGCCAAGCTATGTCCATTATCCGCTCTCATCCCACATTAATCCCTTCCCAGTAGCGTTTATGGGTATACCCAGAACTAAATGGGTGTGTCTGTGTGTTTGTGTCAGACAGCTCAAGTGATATACTGAAAGCATTTCATTTTCAGTTGTTAGCGCAAAGATTCGAGCAAAGAGGATTTTCCTTGCTTCGGAAAAGACATCTTTCGTTTACCCTTGTTGCTCCGATGACTTTTCTCCATTTTATTGTCGCTGTCTGCAGAGGACTTTATTCAGCTTAGGAAATGTTCTGAAGTGATATGTTATTACCTCCGCCGACGAAGTCGAAGGTTATGTATTCACCTATGTGAATACATAACGATATCTCCAAATGTTCTCAATGAATCATGGACTGCGGTAGCCACTCCGTAAGTAGGAATGGCGCAGGTTCAAAATGGCATTCTGTACATAGAGTAGAGGAGAATTCGCGCGAAAACGGTCGCAAAGCGTAGTTCTAAACGTATAACCTAAAAGACCTTCGCTATTCAAGTGCAAAACTACTGGCAAAATTTTGCTAACCTTCGCAAAGTCGCAAAATCGAACAGCAAAAATTTCGCTTTTGTTCTTTCTTCATCAGTCATAATTCCAAAATAAAAAGGCGTACGTGAGCGTACAATACACCACAAAGCTGCTTGTCAAGTGTAGATGTTTCTTTCATGTTTAGAAAAGTATTCAGGCTACGGTTCGCGAGTTACGGCCAGAAAATCACATCGCGGTCACCCGCAAGTACCGGGTACGCCATTTTGCGCAGTGGATTGCTACGGCTCGCCGGCAGTTGAAGAACGTAGCAAAAGACTTCTTTTCACGGGAAGGCACCCTCGTTTTAGTTTTTCAGTGTGTTATGCATGTAACAATCTAAATTTAACACTTGCTTTATTCATAATTATGCTTCCACAAAATGATCATGAAGTAGAACATAAAAATTTTCTTCTAAAATTATTAAGAAATAGGAACGGCAAAGTGCACAGATAAGAGATGAAAAAAAGCACAGAAACAGGAAAGCATTCAGGATGGGAGGAGATTTGGAGAACTATGCCCATTACTACATTCCACCAGCTACAAGTTTGTGGTTAAAGTGTGGAATGTAGTAATGGGTATAGGTCTCTAAATCTCCTCCCATCCTGAATGCTCTCTTGTTTCTGTGCGTTTTTCATCTCTTATCTGTGCACTTTTTCCATTCCTACTTCTTAATCATTTTTGAAGAGAATCTTTGTTTTCTTGTCTAAATGAAATATGGCGGAAGTGAGGGCCATGGACCAAGAAAGAATTGATAAAATTTTGGGGCGGATCCGGATCCGGATCCTGTGTGTAATATCTCCAAAAGTTTGCACTGGATTTCAATAAAATTTTGCAAAGGAGTGGGCCATGAGTCAAGAAACAATTGATTAAATTTGGGGGCAAGTCCGGATCCTATGTATTCCACACAATATCTCCACTGATCCGGATCAGCATCCATTTTAATAACAATGGCATTGGAGGAAGTGTGCGCTTTCTGAGTGCTTTCTATTAGTTAACTTTTATTCCCTCGTCATTACCTTCGATCCTTTCTAGGCTGAATAAAATCGTTTAGAGATAGGAAGGATATATCAGTAAAGAAAAGCAGCAAATTAAATGAGTTAAGAGCTACTCCTCGATTCTGCATGTAAACCTGATGGACTGCAGGTTAACTTGCCCGTCTGCTACTGTCTACCACCCTTCTTTCGGATAACAAAGGAGGCGGATGGATGGATGTACAACTCTGATATATCGGTGCGCTCAAGCGAAAGCATCCCTCTCCATCACTACCCGGTACTGCAGTCGTTAGAGATAAGGAAATAGCTCAGTAGATCCATTTAGTGCGATGGCGTAATTTCATTTATTTTCTAGGCATCCAGAAAAATTTTATTCTGAATTGGAGAGACCTTTGAACCTGAGGGGTTAGGTACCAGCTTCATTTTTTCCATCATTTGATGAGATTACTCAGAGCCAAATTAAAAATCGTCTGGAGATAACAAGAATAATTCAACAAAACAAGTCTTCGGATTGAGACTCAAGTTTAATTACACCCACGAGGATGATGATCAGAGGTTTATAGAAACCATTCATCACGATAATGTATATACTTTTTCGATCACCAATATGGTCAAATGATTACATTCTGTTAAGGATAAAATCCCTTACAGTGAAAGGGATAATGAATAGACAATTTCAACCTTTCCTTTTCAAAGTCTCTTTTGAGATACATAAATTTACTGTAGTGTTAACTCAGTCTTGACGAGTGTCCATAACCCCATTCAGCTCGACTGATGGGCAAGTTTTGTTAAACTTTTGGAAAACTCGTTGTTACACTATGGCTAAATCTCAATTAATTATATGCAACCACGGCATACTACTTTGGGTGTGGGATTGGGTCATTTCGACTGAGTGAAAACACACTGACTACAGTACTACGAAAGCCATCTTAATGAAAGAACTATTCTTATTATATAAGTACTTGAAATAGTACTGAAGTGCAAGTCAATGTCTAGTAACTGGTTCTCAGCCTGGGAACCATGGCCCCCCAGTGGGGCTACAGCATGATTTTATGGAGCCCATGGCGGGCTAGTGTAAGCAGTATATCAGAGCGTGTCTGGGAAATCCCATTTAAAGTCCTCTTGCAATTTTCAACAATGTATTTATGTAACTCTAGTTTCTTAATTCTTCCACAAACCGTTTGTAGAGAGTCCAACATAGGTGCCTGGGTAAGATTTTAAAATTATTTTGGGTTGGAAGCAGGCATTCACTGTTGATAGTTGGACTATGGGGTGGGGCGTCGCGCCTTGGTGGATGCCACCCTGGATTTTTCCATGAGGGTCATATTTTAACAGTTTTCTCATAAATTCTCAGTTTTGAAAGGGTTCAGAAATTTGGGGTATGGGTAAACACAATGTGCTGTAATATTTTCATAACTGATGGCAGGTGAATAAACTATAGCTCATTTTGAAACTGAGGATGTCTTCTATCAGCTATACTGAACAATATTTTGATTAGCTGCATAATTAGGTCACAAGAGGTTAAAAGGTCAGGTGACCCCTGTACCCCCAGGAAATTGTGCCACTTTGCGCTCAACCTCTCAGAATATTATAATCTGTAGAACTATTTTGTTTTAAGACAATTACTTGAGAGAGTATTAATATGGGAAGTTTTTGAAAAAATATGATCAAGCTACACTCATTGGGGACCAAGTGACAGGGGGTCAAACTTCGTCCTCTATATAAAGAAAAGAAGAAACCACATCATACATCAAAACTTTCACAAAGTACTACTATAATTTTAAAGAGCTATCTTCAATCCATATATGGTGTCATAGCTCGAAAACAATAAAGATAACAGGTGCTGATATACAGACTTCGCAGGCAGGTTATAATATTGGCAAACTAATTATTATCAATGAATTTATAAGTAGGGTCTGTGACATGGCGCCAGGAGGGAGCAGGCATTTTTTTTCGCCCTACTAACCTATATAACTACAAACATTTTTCTGCTTTGCATCTGTCTAACAGAACATCTTTTTTTTTTTTCAGACAATGGATCCAGTTGCCAATATAAAGCAGAAGCACCGCCAGTAGTTCTCAATCCAGAAATGTAACTTCTGCCAAAAAGGTGGCAGCGAATACACTCGAAAGTCCAGTCCACAAGGTTTATGGCATAAATACCCTGAAGAAGGCATTACCTACAAGGATCCAGTAGAGCTCTGACAAATTCCTTGATGCAGTTGACCTGTTGCAGAATAATGAAATTGACTTGAATGACTCAAACATTAACTTGGTTTGGCAAAAAAAACTTGTTATCCTCCTTCACAATTTTAAAGAGACTGAAAAGGAAGTCAATGGCCACGTTGTCTGCAAATCCCGTACACAGTGAAGTCGCGCCTTCTTCTCGCGGATCATCTATACCACGTGTTCAGTGGGAGCAGTGTATATACTGTAAAGGTGAATGTGGAGGAAATCTTCATCAGGTGATGACATTGGAAACCTCTTCCAGGATAATGGCTTATGCTCACTTGGACTATGTTTTTAGGTACCGTCCGTCTGGTGTCTCATTTTCTTTTTGCGGCAGAAACAAAATATCACCTCCAGCATCATGCCAGGTTCATGAAGAATTGTAAGAAACACCAGGTGGATGCCGAGAGTTCTTTGAAGATGTCAAGGTACTAGATAGAGGTCTTACTCATGGCAATGTGAAAACTGTCTTGGACAGACATTGTGAGTCGACAAACAGATGGTTTAGGCCTAACTCAGAAGACCACTTATGTAGTTTACCTGACAGTAATATATAAAGGATTTCAGAGACATTATGAAATTAGATTTATGTGATAAGACAGAATGACCAACAGATGGAGTAGGTCTAACTTAGAAGATCACTAATGTAGTTTACCTGACAATAATACTTTAAAGGATTTCAGAGACAATCTGAAATTAGTTTTATGTGATAAGACAGAATCTGCTGTAAATACTAGCAAGAGTCTCTCTTAATTGTTCCTTCTGGTACTAAAAAGTCAATCCTGCAGACCATGAAAAGCACGTCAGAGGTCAATGAGGCCCAACAGGCTGAAGCATTGTTGATAAGGGCATTTTGCATGAGGGATGAAAAGGACAGCCTACTAAAAATCAGTGTATGATGTTAGCCACAGATTCAAAATGGACATAATGAAAGTTGATGGCCATTCATCATATGATGGCAGTGACATGGACCATGCTGAACAGGTTGTACCGTGGTCACTTTTCCTGCTCCTCAGCCTAATTATTGAGGATGGCAAGTCTGAGGAAAATCGGAATAGGATTTTTAGCACTGCACAGGATACAATATTTGTTCAGTCAAAGGAGCGGAAAATCACACCAAAGCACATTGGTCTCGGTGTTACAATCCATCATGCCACGAAAAGTAAACAGTTGTTGCATTTGGTTCATGCAGCTGGATACTGCCTAAGTTATGAAGGCGTTCCATGCGTGGACACAAGCATGGCCAAAGCTGAGTTGGATCGGTATAACTCTAATAGCATGGTAGTTCCTGCAAACCTGGTCGAAAATGAGTTTGTATAACTTGCAGCGGACAATACAGATATTATTGTAGACGTTTTTGATAGTAAGGGTACATTCCATGCAATGCATTGCGCAGCGTTTCAGTATATTGACGAGGCGGATGTTTCGGATAACGGCTCATACAAAACTATCGAAAGGGATAAACCAATTGGATCATTACTTCTGAATGATTTTCACAAAGTTTTGCATTCTGAGTATCCATGGGAAAAGCGTCCAGCTCCAGAATTTGATGCTGATGTGCATAATGGTTCGTACAGACCAGATGAATCCGTCCTGAGGAAAGCAGAAGCCAAGGATCTAGCATAGATGCTTTGCTGCCTGGAAGACCCAGACAATCAGCAGATACTGCATAGACAGGCTTCAGCCGAATCATGTTCCAGTACAAATCTGAGGTGTCGACGGTTGGTTGTTGGCCCAAACTGCCTGTCCCAGCTGATGAAATGGACACCATCTACACAATCATAACCCGGTGCAAGTATACTGTCAAATCCCTCAGTGTTCCCAAAAAGGTCATTACCTTTGACCAGGCCTTATGCTGCGGGGCAAAGGAAGTCGTCTGGCCGAACCTTCCTGATTTTCAAGATGTTGTAAGTCTAGGACCATTCCATACAGCCACGAACTTATGAAAGCCATTGGACAACACATGTAAGGTTCTGGTTTAGAGGATATATGGGTTGAAAATGGAATATTTGGTGAGTGCACAGCAGACTGAATGATGACAGACAAATCATACAACAAAGCAGTTCGGGGACATTAACGTTGGAAGCCGTTTGGAGGAAACTGTAGCCCAAGTTTATATCGTGGGTGGGGAAAAAAAACTATCCTTGAGCACATACAGTGCACAGGGAAGGAAGTGGTGACAGTACTGACATCTCATGATCAGATAGACAACCATGGCTATGAATGTTTTATGGAACTGATGATGAGAATGTTGGGCTTAATGGACAAGTTTGATGAGTCAAATGCACACAAAAAGACGTACAAACTTTGGTGGGAATACATGTCCATGGTTTCCACACTTCTAGCATTCATACGTGCAGACCTTAAGGGCAACTAGCAACTGCACCTTGAATCACTTTCAAAGATGTTGTCTTTCTTCTTTCATTATGATCACACCAGTTACGCACGATGGGGCACAATATACCTTGTTGACATGCGACAACTACAAGATACAGCACCGTTAGTACATGAAGAGTTTGAAAAGGGCAAGTTCTTCATCAAAAGGCCGAGGTTGTAATTCTGTCATATCGCAACAGGCCAAGCTATGGAATACATCAGTAGAGTGGCAAAGGTTAGTGGAGTACTAATTGGCATCACCAGAAATGAATAGGCTCGAGACCGCTGGTGTCTGACTTTCAATGAGAAGTCAGCACTGGCTGATGCAACCATGAGTGTTTGAGATGGTCGCTGAAGACGTCATTGATGGTAATAAGCAACATCAAGAGGCAGGGCCATCTCGACTGGCACGAGATGAGTTAGATACGATGAAGTTGGTTCCTGGGTTTGAGCGCTTCGGAGTTTTCTAATGACTTGGTTGTATTTACATCATCTGATATAGCTCCAGAGGACGTGGCTGATGGCATCATGAATGCTAGGGATTTGGGAGAAAGGGAAAATGACGCATTTGCTAACACCCAACTTAAGCAAAAAACTGTTGACTTTCATTAAAAAATACCAAGACACAATGGGAATACACTTGAGACCATGTATTACGTTAAAGTATCATGTTGTGATGGCAAGCAGAAGATCGTGGTGGAACACAGAGAACTTCTCAGGCGACTTCTGGTTTCATCGCAGGGTGGTCGAGACACTGACTTAAGGATCATTTTGGAACATGAACTGTCAGGTTATGTATTCCAATGCGCAACAGAAGGCCTGCCAATTATTCTAAACCCAAATGTTGGAACTCCGACATTAAACATTGCCTGGAAGCAAAAAATCTTGCATATAAAAATTTTAATACCACAAAGAGTCGAAGTTATAAAAATGAATACCATGCCTATCAACGAAAAGCCAAAAAATTAATTAAATGCAGTAAGAAAAACCTTGAGGCACATATTGAAAGTAACAGTAAATCAACTCCCAAAGAATTTTTCAGTTATATAAGAAGCAAAAAGGTATTCACTCCTACAATCGGTCACTTAATCACAGCTAATGGAGAGCATACTGATGACGGAACTACGATGGCGAAAATTCTTAATACTTTCTTAGCGTTAGTATTTACAACAGAAAATATAAATACGATTCCTGCTGTTTCCCCCATTCCTATAGAAGAGGGCAACATAATCACTGACATCACAGTTAGTTATCGCGACGTACTGCTTGCAATAAACAAATTAAAAGAGAATAAAACACAAGGACCGGACAAAATATCTCCACGTGTATTGAAGGAACTACAGAACGAAGTATCAAAGCCCTTGTCTGAACTTTTCAACTTATCACTTAAGAGCAGTAAGGTGCCACATGAATGGAAGCTTGCTAACGTAACTCCAATATTCAAAAAGGGCAACAAAGCCCAACCAGAAAACTACCGCCCAATTAGTTTAACATCGGTGGTTTGCAAATTGCTTGAAACTATTATCAGAGACAAGTTTGTGAAGCACTTAGAAACAAACAATCTCATCAAAGATTCGCAACATGGTTTTCGTAATAATCGCTCTTGCCTCACGAATCTGCTGGACTTTTTCAACGATATACTGAACATGTATGACGAGACTAAATCTGCTGATGAGGTCTACCTAGATTTTCAAAAGGCTTTTGACAAAGTTCCACACAAACTCCTTCAGAAGCTAAAGGCACATGATTTCAGCGGCAATGTTCTCGGTTGGGTAGAAGATTGGCTTACCGGGCGAAAGCAAAGAGTTGTAATAAATGGAAAAGAGTCAGACTGGATAAACGCTACAAGTGGAGTGCCACAGGGTTCTGTGTTAGGTCCTATTCTTTTCTTAATGTATGTGAATGATATTGACGAAAGATTGTGTTGTAGGATTTCAAAATTTGCTGATGATACTAAAATAGGTAACAGAGCAGATACAGCACTGCAAAGGCAAGCAATTCAGAGGGATCTTGATCAACTGTTTAACTGGGCCCAAGTCTGGCAAATGGATTTTAATATTAATAAATGCAAAATGCTAAACATTGGCAGTAAAAATGTAAGAGCTAGTTATGGCATGAATAATGTCCAACTTGATAGGGTAAACCACGAAAAAGACTTAGGAGTTATAGTAACAGACGATTTGAAACCAAACAAAGAATGTACAGAAGCAGTGGAAAAAAAACAATAAATTGACTGGATTCATAGGCAGAGCATTTGAATATAAGTCCGATAATATCATTCTCACTTTGTATAATTCCTTAGTACGCCCGCACTTGGAGTATTGCGTTCAGTTTTGGTCACCATATTATAAAAAGGATATAGAAAACCTTGAAAGAGTCCAGCAAAGGATGACAAAGATGATACCTAGACTGAGAAATAAACCGTATGAGGAAAATTTAGAAACCCTGAATCTCTTTACCCTAACTAAACGGAGGATACGAGGAGATTTAATTCAAGTATTCAAAATATTCAAAGGACATGATAATATGGCTATAGATAAATACTTCACAGCTGATCACTCGAATTATACTAGAGGCAATGGGCATAAAATAATTGGCAAACGATTCCAGTCGCATGAAGCTAAGCATTTCTTCTTGAATAGAGTTGTAAATATATGGAATAAATTGCCCTCCAATGTAGTAAATTGCAATACAGTACTAACCTTTAAAGGTCTCCTGAATAAATAATTGTCGTCTAACCCCCAGCTTAATATGTTTACTCCCGAATAAAACACTTGTGTATGTATAAATCTTTATTTTATTTTATTTTTTTTAGAGCTTGGATCAATTTATTTAATGTAAATATATGCACGGACTAGGATATGCACAGGTAGCCCTGAGTTAGTGGCCACTATTCATACTTTCGACCTGTGATGGGCCGTGGATCACTGAGGGTCCCTGTTAGTTAAGCAACCACCATCGGGATTTTTTTTAATGTCCCACGGGTCACTGGTATGTGTATCTGCAAGTTTTGAATATCCGCAGAGTCCAATGAGACCACGGGATTATTAGCTATATTCATGTGTATCTGTATCTATTGAATTCCCGCAGAGCCCAACTGAGACCACGGGATTACCCTATTAACGTTGTTATGTCTACAGTCTCATCGTCCTCAGACGCCCCGTTAACTCAGCGTACCCGTACATAGTGTCTTGCGTTATGTCTTTATTCGATTATTCATTGTACTTTACTACTTTCTCTTTCAGGTTATTCATACTTGTAGCTTATAGATAATGTATTATAGAATGTAGCTTTTCCTTTTCAGTCTTTCTTATGGAAATTCCATGTCAGTTTTTCATGCTGCATGATGGTTTTCTCACTTTTTCTTGCCAGTTTTAACTGGAGGGTTTGGAGGTGGGGGGAGCCTTCCTGCTTTACTATCCTTATCCTTCAGCATGTAGAGATAGATCTTGTAGTCATAGTCTACTCTGTAACAAACAGCCTCGAAAGGACCATAAGGTCTGTTGCTGTTTGCTTTCCTTTGTACTCCTTTGTACTTTGTACGACTTTCCTTAACAGATACTAACAGGAAGCTCAGGATGACAAACAAAGCTGATCTGACAGGCATTGTCATGAAGGATGTAGGCTTAGCTGTGAAAGAGAGGTTGGAAGACATGTGTTTTGATAGATGTTTAGGTGGCCTTCAAAGCTAACAGGCAAGCCCTCTGGTGCAAAGACGTTTGGTGATTTGGCTGACATGTGTGTCTTGACTGGAATGAAAAATTATGGGACGCCATGTACTAAAGTCGATGTGCATTTTAATAGGTACAATGACTTTCCATTAAAAGCGGGACCTGCAGGCAAAGAGCAGGATCAGTTAGACCAATCAGGCGAGTGGTGGAAGCCAGGGCAGTGAAACGTCCTCAGAACTGGAAGCAGTATATAAGATTACTTGCCAATAAGCCAAACCTTGCTTCCTGCCTTAGCAACGAACTTAGGACTAAGTGTGGTAAAATACCAGCAAATGCTGAACTGGTTGTAGCTGGTGGTTTTGAAGATATCCAGAAAACTTGCACAACTAGTCAGCAGTATGTCTGTCACCTGTGTGCCAGTCATGAGGAAGTGGACACTCGCCTTTTACTTCAAGCACAGGAAGCCACTGATCAAGGATTCGATCGGGTTGTCATACTGTAGCATGCTGAGACACGGATGTCCTAGTTATGGATGTATGTGTTGTCTAGTTTTAAATCTGAAGTATGGATAAAGGCAGGCACAGTGCAGAGGAGGAAGTACATTCCACTTCGCATGATCAGCACTCCATTGGGTCTGAGACAAAATTTGGTCCTTCCTTGGACTGATAGGTTGCAATTCAACCAGTCATTTTGGAGGGAAGGGAAGGGATGGAAAGTGCATGGGAGGTGTACATAGAATTTGCTCATTTGCTCGTTGGTTTGGGGGAATGCGAAACCTTAGAAGAGACGAGGAGACTCTTTCTGATGTCGAAGAACTTGTCTGTGCACTCTACAACGGTGACAACAAATTGACACACATTTACGAAATGCGATACCATCTGTTTGTTAAAAGCAACACATCGATAGAATCTCCGTCACCAACTAAGGATACTCTTCAGCACCATGTCCAGAAGGCAAACTTTCAATGCTATGTGTGGAAACAGGCTCTCAGGCCAATCCAAGCACTACCTGATCCAGCAAACTGAGGTTGGCAGGAGACAGCGATTCACTGAAGCCTCTGTTGACACCGCAGCACTCAGTCCCAATTAGATGTTTGTAGCTGGTCACATGTCATTGTCGGGGAGAATGCACCAGAAGAAGTGAGTGTCTCTCTAAATGCTTGCGTTGCTTTCCAAGCTGTTACTGTCGTGGACCGTGCTGCAACCCCAGCAACAGAGTCGACAACGATTAGGCCTAGTAATGGTGCATATGACAAACCACCATTGCACGTTGTTTAGAAAGGGTTAATTTCAGTCCTTTTTCGTGGCTGACTCTTAAACTACACCAGTGTTAGAACTAAACCAAGTAATGAATAAGTGAGTCATATCTTTGTAATGTAATTTAATGGACTGTCACAGCAGCTTATAGATAGATGTGGCATTTCTTTTTTTTCTTTTTCTTTTTTTAAGGGCAAAGTTTGGCCACCCAATATCTCAGTACTCAATGGGAGTGACTTGACCAAACTTTCACAAAAAATTCCCATATTACTATTCTTTCAAATAATTTTCTAAAAAACAAAAGAACTCTGCAGGTTAAAATTTTCTGAGGGGTTGAACGCAAAAAGGCACGAATTCCACGGTTTACAGGGGTCACCTGTCCTTTTGACCTTTGGTGACCTCATTACGCAGCTTATCAAAATATTGTTTAATGCAACTGATAGAAGACATCCTCAGTTACAAGATGAGCTACAATTTATTCATCTGCCATCCATTATAAAAATGTTACAGCACATTGTGTTTACTCATACCCCCAATTTTTTTCATAACTGCGAATTAGTGAGAAAAGGGTTAAAATATGACCCTAATGGAAAAATCCAGGGTGGCATCCATCCTAGCGCAATGCCCCACCCCATGGCCTAACTATCCACAGTAGACGATTGCTTCTAATCCCACATTATTTTACATTTTACTTTCATGGGCTTGGCGTCTCTACTTTTGGATGTTGACCCTGATATGATATATGCATTATCAGTGACTCAGCCTCGAATGAGTTGACTGACTGAAAGCAAACAGTGTCATCCCTCCCATTGGTATATAACAAAATTTGCATTCTGGTTAACAGTTAAATAGCATTAAAATAAATGGAGAGCACAAAGACAGTTTTTTTTGACCAGCACCAAGACAGTTTTTTTGACCATTATTTGTGAGGATCTTGAGAGAAAACTGAAGGTGGGCCACGAGGATGTTAAGATCCCCACAAATGGGGAATGAAATGAAAAAGTTTGAGGAACACTGGTCTACTACACTAAGCAATAATGAAAGCCAGGTGAGAACTGTTTAGTTATATTCATATGATGTTAAGAATTCGGGCAGATTAACCCAGTGACCGACAAAAAGAGAGACAGAGACAGAGACAGACAGATGAGACACAGAGAGACAGAGACAGAGAGACAGATGGACAGACAGATTAGTTTAATGAACTTGACAACACTCCTTCCCTCGCTACACCTTCGGCAAACGTGTGCCATATAAATAGACACTGTATGATATCTATCTACCTAACATCAGCTTCACCTCTCTCTCTCTCTCTCTCTCTCTCTCTCTCTCTCTCTCTCTCTCTCTCTCTCTCTCTCTCTTTAATACCTGATTCCAATGACCTTTGTCTTATATTTTCTCGCTACTACTAGATTATTTTTAGTATACAAGGGATGATCTATAGTTAATTAAGACTATATCTAACCACTCAAATGGAAATTGTTTCCTTAGCTAAATAAAGGCGACTAAAAGAAATAAAACAAAACATGCAAAGGTACAGAAGTGAAGAAGTAAAACCTACCTTCTAAACTATCCCCAGTCACACTGTATCAAAAAGACTCTCAGATTTTCCTTCAACCCATGCTCTGCCACGGAAGGTTTGTTTTCGATGGACAGAACTGTGTCGCTCCCACAAAGTAAGGCCGCATTAAATTCGATGAGCATTTTTTATGACCTAGAAATAGATATTCCCGGTTACAGATCAAATTAATCTTCCCGTCTGACTACACTTAGCCATCATCGAAGCTAAAAGGCGTTGTGAATCTTTGACAGGTTTGAGTGAAGGCGCAACTGCTGTATAATGTACATAGTCAAAGTCTTTTTTTCTTTCTTTCTCTCTAACCTTCTCCCTTCTTTTGTCCTACACTGTTCGTCCTGTAATTCTTCTGCTGTTACGTAATCTCAGCAATATTTACTTCCCTCTTCTTCCCCTTCCCCTCACACTTTTTATTTCTTTAATCCATTGTTTTTCTATTGACACCCTTCTTCTCTCATTGCACTCTCTCTAGCGTTCTTTTTTCATCTCCCGCCCACTGTCTTCCCTCGATCTTGCTTCCTTGACCTCTTCTCCCTAGCATCACCCTTTTCTTTGACCTTAATCCAATGCTAAACTAACATCCTTACAATCTGCACTCCCTTCCCCTTCTCATTTTGTCATTAACACCCTCAGCCTATCACGCACTCTCTCTCTCTCTCTCTCTCTCTCTCTCTCTCTCTCTCTCTCTCTCTCTCTCTCTCTCTCTCTCTCTCTCTCTCTCTCTCTCTCTCTCTTTCTCTGATAGATTAAGTCATTACAGGAGCTGGATGGTAGAGGTGGCCTTCACCTCTTAAGTGCAAGAAAACCAAGGTTAGGTAGGGTTAGACGATAGTGTTAAGCAGATTTATGGTGGTAAGAAAGAGGTAGAACGAGTGACAGTTAATCATAAAAAATATATAAACATACAGGAAACATGATGATGGTACCGATTATTATAAATCACAGCGGTAATGTATGAAAATTTTTCAGAAAACTAAACGACACTATGAGGCGAAAATTTCCCGTGAATCAAAGTCAAACCCTATAATATCTTTTCACTATATGAAGGGAAAGAAGAATGTAAAAGAGAGCATACGCTCTCTGCTATGCTTGGGTGGCGATATTGTCCATAAAAAACAAAGAATGGCAAGAATGCTTACCGACGTCTTTCACAGTATTTTCACAAATACCATAAATATTCCCATCCCTCATCGGCTTTCTTAGAACCAGAAGATGATAGGTTAACAATCAACCACTGAAAGGACACGAAGTGTTAGAATTATCTTCAGAAAATCGACCCCAATACATCAACTGGCCCAGACCTAGTATCTCACAAACAGCATGAATGTTGCACACTGTTGAGCTTTTCTACAAATTACAATATTCAGTAAATCATTAACTGAATGGAGAGTACATAATCAGTGGAAGTTAATACAACAAGTATCCTTTAAAAAGGTTATAAAAAGCGAGCCACATATTACCACCCAATAAGTCAACCGTCAGTACTATGCATAATACTCGAAAGTATAATCTTATAAAAGATAATCAACAAG